>QKQZ01005076.1:0-34229 GCA_003595255.1 Solenopsis fugax | reverse complement strand
TAATATTTAAAAAAATTTAGCTTCGAACTATATAATAATTTAGAGCTTTCTGATCTGAAATGAATTCGAACGCTTCGAACATACCTTCAGTTCGAAAAGATCGAACTATTTGACGTTCGATCTGTCCGAACTACTCGATCATCTAATGTTTCCGAGCACTAATTTTAAGTACATGATTTTGAATTTTTACTTTTTTTACATTTAAATAATAATTTTAAAACTAATAATATTATTAAATTTAATTAAATTTTCTTAGATTAAAAAATTTGATTATCTTGAATATAAAAATAGTCTAACAATAAATCTTTTTTAAACTGCAAGAAAACATGACTTGAAAAATTATTTCATTTTATTTACATGAATATTTCAATTAAGAAATAACTTTAACTTGACTGACAAGAAAATAAGTTATTGAGGCCCGCCAAGTAAATTATTTTTTAGTGTTAAGCAAAATTTTTTTGTTGTAATATATTTTTTCTCTCAGTGCACTCTAATTAAAACCATCTTGTTAATTCAATGACAGTATTAATGAAACAAAGATTAAAAATGAAGAAAATAAATATAGATGAATGAATAAAATTTAGAATCAACTACTTATATTTCTGTCAGCCCGTGACTCGATGTTTAATTGAATCAAACTACGTTTTAATTACACTTTTTTTCAGTGTAGTTATTTTTAATTAACGTTTAGGTAAACAGCGTAATATACTTTTTCGTGTAAAGTTGGATATCAGATTTGTACCTTCACAATGAATGAAATCTCAGAAAGTGGTGTTTTTCAGCCAAGAAATACGAGCATTCAAAACAAGGCGCGCAATCGCTGAATGATTAATGCGAAACTTTCGCGCGAGGAAATTTAAAAAATGGTGGAGATCAGGCGCGCGGAGGGTTAATAATACAATTAGCATTCTGGCAAAGCATCGATGCGCGAGATTTGATGCTCATGCGGATAATTACGACGTTATAGTCGAGACAACGAAGATAGATAAGATTTCCCTAGTGAGAAAAACATTATCAGTGCTGTGTATCGGCATTAAGAATGCATAGGTGCACGCTCGGTCGCGCGACTCGCGATATCCGCGCGATTCTTGCAGAATGGTTTTTGTTACAATTACGCGGCATGTGTAGAGTTACCCCATTACCGCGAGTTAATTGCTCAAACTCGCCAGAAGACGCGACGCGATTCTCACAACAGCTTGGACTAAACGTACCGCAAGAAAGCAAACGAATGAAGGGGAGTTGATGACATCTCGTTTCTGAAGAGATTCAGATTACTCGAAATTACAGAGTTTGATCGTTAAATTTAGAATTTTAATATTTTATTACCAATATAGTTGTGCTTTGTATACTTTATACCTTCAGCAATTTTCGCAGTGAAACAAATTCTGTCGCACTATTTTTTTTAGGCAGAAAGAATTTTTGGTAAAATAAATTTTGCCGCGATTTTGTCAGGAAAAACTGAATTATTTCGTGACTCGAGAAGATAAAAAAATATAGAAAGAAAAACATACATGAAAAAAATTAATGCTGTAAACTTTCATCGTTCGTGTTACCTAATTTGTTATCTAAATCAATGAGATTCGTTTTCGATAAATAACTTTCGATCGATTATTTATAAAATACGACTAAATGTCACGCGAAAATGTTCGCTACTTGTGGCTACGCGAGTCTGAGTCTTGTAGCAATTCGTCATAACATCCTTGTTAACCCACGAAGAAATTTCTCAACCGTGAACAGTCGTAAAGACTTCCTTGACGCCGGCTGGCAAAACACGTAAACGTTTGGCGTTCGTTTAATAAATCGGCCGGAGGAATGCGCGGGCGCTTAGCTGATCGAGAAAAAACATCCCAGCGTTCGTACGTGCGGCTGCAGGGAATTCGCGAGATCAATAGGCGTACAGAGAGCAGTCTATTTCGGTTGCCGATCAATTTTCGTTAGACGCGAAAGCAACCGATTCAAGTTAGCTCCAAACAATTAGAAAGACATGTGATGTCTCAGGTTTCCTATACGTTACTATTTATTGTGCAAGTTATTCCGGAAGACTTTTAACTCTTTCGTGTTTTTTTCCACCCTGAAATAAAAAATTCCTAAATTTTAATAAACATTTATTCGAATAGTACTAATAAAATATTTACTTACATAAATATTTATTCTATAAGAAAAAAGAATACTTAAATTAAACTGGTGGTTCTTGTGCTAAATAAAAATTTACATTTAATAATTCATATTTCATTAGTACTATTCGAATAAATATTTATTTAAATTTAGTAATTTTTGCGTCAGCGTGGGAATAATTAGCATCTGATTCACGCCTTACTAGAAGTTTTCAAAGGTCACTGATTATGAATCTATAATAAAAATTTTAAAATACGGCGAACCAAAATATTCAAATCCAACAAAGAATTTAGAGAGTGTATTTTTAAAATGAGAGGAAAAAGTTACTATCTTTATTTTTGTGGAAGATGAATGAATTTTTGAATGTTTTTTGGCACATGCAATCAGGTACGAAAGGGTTAATGTAATGTAAATAGAAACGATGAAACAAGCAGAAGTTGAAATTAACGCCCGCCCGTATAAATGGCATATTAATCAAATTATATTTATTTGCCGTTTAATATTCAACAATTTTGTAAAAGACTGTAGCATGAAATAACATACGCGTATCACAGAAACCGCTTCAAATTACTGCAACTCGCTAGTAAAATTACCGTAATTTCCTAGTATTTTA
Organism: Solenopsis fugax; assembly: GCA_003595255.1. NCBI lineage: Eukaryota > Metazoa > Arthropoda > Insecta > Hymenoptera > Formicidae > Solenopsis > Solenopsis fugax. The sequence continues at coordinate 31,501 of QKQZ01005076.1, read as the reverse complement.
ATAGTATATCAGCAAGTGATATTGTTACGCAGAAAATTTCGTTCGGGAGACGTGATACGTTCCGCGTTAATGTTTCATATTCTCAGTACACAGAGGGAAGAACAAGGATGACGAAAACCATGCGATAAGAGCATAATCGTGCACGGACGTTCGCCGCGAAGATGAAAGCAACGCGCTTAATTGAGAGACACTTCCGGCCCCCGGGTAATATAATGGGATTCACACGTGCGATTACAGACGCGTGACGTTCGCGCTGTGGCTTTCAGCCGCAGTTACTCATCTCCGCGAGTTTCTGACCGCGTCTTCTTGACATGCCTTTCGCGAATCGATCGAGGCTGCCTGCAACGAGGCCTCACTTATGCATGCCTTTTCTTGTCGTGCGTCGTGAAAACGAACAAGTGGGTCGTTTTGTGTATAATCGCGCGGCAAACATCCTTCGTGATATACTGACGGAACGTTGCGGACCCCGTGTGGATTTTTACCGGCACGCGGACGTCATTCATTCTTTCTTTCTTTCTTCCTTCCTTCCTTCCTTCTTATCGCGAACCAAAATCGACGCCGCGGCGATATTCCGGGATTCGCGATCGTGAGAGTGGAGCGCGCGTGAAAATGCATATTGCAACCTGTGACCGTACGCCAATTGCGTTACACGCGCAGGGGGACGCATGCATAAAAGAAATCTCGCGGCACGATTGGCTCTTAACCGCGGCCAGGGCAAAATGTTATGCATAATGCAAGATTAAGGTCCAACATATTCGCGTGATACGTAAATTCGATGTAGCCGGTGACATAATTACGCCATTTACACTTTATTTTATAAGAGTAAAAAGATGCAGACACTGTTTGAATGAAACGTATTTGTCTACTTCAGTTATACATTATTCCGAATAATATTTAAATAATATTCTAGAAACATTGCAAAATCAATGCGGATGCGAATTTACAAAGACGGATGCAGTATCATGTTTATAAAATCAAAACTTGATACTATATTATCGCTTTTATAGGTCACCGGCTCTACATCGAATTTATTATACAATCTTTAATATCTGCTTCCACAACGAATTTTAATTTAAATTTCTGTATGTCATTTTATTTGGACTAGCATATTATTAAATCAAATGTACACTAATATTGAAATACTGAGCTCGTTCTATTTTTTTAGTTAAAAAAAAATAAACCTCTATAAAACTAAAGCGACAAAATTATATTACAGAGAAAATTTGTTTAAAATATATGTTCCAAATATATTCGGCCCACTCCAATTTTTGTGTTAATTTAACAGAAGATAAATACGTTAGAAAGTAACTCAAATATTATAAATATTTTTCTTCAGTAAAATTTACATTTTACGTTATTTTAAATTTACACTATTTTTGTTATTTATTCTCTAACCCATAAATAGTATAATTTTAATACTAAAAACATATTGAGTTATTAATTTGACACAAGATATTCTAATAACAAAACCATCTTATAATAAATTAACACTCTATATTAAAAATTTAACACAAAATTTTAACAAGGTCCGATTTTAATATAAATATAAAATATTTCTTAAGCAAGAAGGTTCTTATTATGCAAAGCAATACAAGATAAATAAGGCTAACAATCAGCAAAATGAGATGTAATGAATAAATATCATTTATTCATTAAAATTCCACAATCTAATAAAGATATAAAAAAAATGCTGATGATAATGTAACGAAACGTTCAGCATTTTTATATTATTATTAGTGTGTGTAATTTTAATAAATGATATTTATAGCTTACAAAACTTTACTTGTTATTGGTCTCACTTATCTCATATTGTTATGGCACAGAATCATATTATCGTAGACGCAACGTCTCTCTTATCTCCGGGCCAGGAAGTCTCTGATAACAGTGTCAAGATGACAGTGATAGCAACGGCGGAGTCTCCATGCACGCGTACACCGTGTACCGTTACAGCAGCCGCGGAAAATCTCGCGGCGCCCGGAAGAGGAATCCCGATGTGATCGCGGGCGTTCTCGAGCACGCGGCAACTCGAATTCCGCGCTTCGCTTCGCACCGCCGCCGAGGTTGCCGAGAAAAGAGAGAGAGAGAGAAAGACGCGTCCGGCGGCAAGAGAAGTGCACTAACCTTGATCGTCGGTCCAGTTTCGAACGATCACCCCCGCGTCGTGGGCTTCCACCTTGCTTACGCTCCTCCTCACCTGCGACCGGGCGTAGACTCGACGAAGACGACGACGACGACGACGATGACAACGACGACGAGAACGACGATGACGATGACGTCGACGACGATGACGTCGACGACGATGAAAAAAACGGTGACGATGACAACGACGTCACGTCGGGATTACGAGAACTCGACGTCGACGATCGCCCGAAAAGGGAACCTTGTCCCTTTTTTTCACCGCGATCGCGTACACGGGGACAATCTGTCTCTCGCAGCGCGAAAATCCGGATCTTCCTCGAATCTTCCCTCCTTCGTCCCGCTCGTAGTGCCCGCTCACGTCGCTCACACTCTTGTTCTCTTTCTCCCTCACTTTTTTGCCCTCTCTCTTTCTCTCTTGTTCCCTATCCGTACCGTAAAACACACGGAAAATGGCAGCCCTACTATTCTCGGGCGCCCAATGCTTGCCAACTCGCGCACTGACACGCACTACTTGACAGGGCTCTAGCGGAAATTACGTAGGGCAAGTGTCCCGCGCGGCCGCGACGCGCTCGATGCACACTTCCGGCGGTCAGAGGGGTCACGAGGAGCAGCGGTCATGCACTACCGTCGGCCGAGTCCACGTCAAATTCGGGGAAGGAAACGGTCGCCAATACGAATCGTTGTTTACGACGCGACACCGCGTACGTTCTGCAATTGGCCCCGCATTGCGTTGGCATCACTGAATGCAGTTAACCGTCGGATGCAAGCGGTTGTCGACTTGCTCGCGAGATGGCGGCAAGTTCATGATGCAGCGGTAATGATGCGTCACTGTAGGTGCTTTTCATTTAGTGACACTGTAGGTGCTTTCCATTTAGTGACACAAGTTGACACAAGCATTGTTCTACCTTTGTTACTCATTGAATATTAAAAAAAGATAGAACAATGCTTGTGTCGACTTGTGTCACTAAATGGAAAGCACCCGTAGATAGCTCAGTTCGCTGTCGATAGATCAGTTCGTCCGTCTTTTGTTATTGCAGAGATTTTCTTGATCGACTAAACGAAGACTTTTAGGAAAGTTTCAGCCACGGCCGCGATTTAGCTGATTTTATTTTGGAGCACCTCTATGTCCATAAAATGTGGACATTGAACTGTGTAGCCAATGTCTATTAATCCCGTAGATAATGTCTACGATTTTATGATTCTTTTTCTATGATAACTTAGGAGATAGATTGATAGACAAAGACAATCAATCCTTCGGACGTCTTTGTCCACCTCCCAAGTAGCAAACAATATTTTTTAAAATATTTTTAAAACATTTGAAAAACATTTTTAAAAACATTAAAAATAATGATTTAAATCTCCTTTATTTCATTAAAAAAACATTTATTTTTTTTATGAAATGATAATTTTTAACGTAAAAATATTGAAAAAAAAGTCCTTTAATAGTATATAAATATTTTTAAAATATTTTAAAAACATTTTTTTTCAACTGTGGAAACGTTTTTCAAACGTAAAAAATTATCTTTTTATTAAAATAATTTTTTTTTTACAAAATAAAAGAAACTCATTATTTTGAAACACTTTAAAAACATTTATTTGATATTAAAAAACTGATCATTTTTCAAATGCTAAAATAAACGTTTTCCAAAATTATCTTTTCATTAAACTTTTTTTAATGAAATAAAAAAGACCTATTATTTTTAACGTTTTTAAAAATGTTTTTCAAATGTTTGAAAACACCTATTTAAGTAATATTTAATCCAAAGTGAGAAAAAGTAAGAAAAATAAAATTCAGTTTTTGTTACTCTCAGTAACTATTATCAATTTCTTTCAATCACAACTCTATCTTAATTGTATTTATTTTATTATTTTATTTATTTTTTCTATTTTTATTAATCTCATTCTTCTTTTATACTTTATATATACATTTTTTAATTTGTATTATTATTTATTTTAAATAAATGCATTAGTATACAATTTTATAAAATACTCATAAAATATTCATAATATACTCATGTAATAAATCAATAAATGCATGATAAGACATTAATTCAATTCTGTGATATATTCTCAAGATCAAATCCTAATCTGTTCATTTAAGGTAACGGATCTATGAAAAGTAATATGTGTAATAATTTATCGTAGGAACCCATACATGTGTGAAACATTTGCTATATAAATATTTAAAGTAATTGTCATAAATCCGTGACCTCTCAATAAAAAAATTTATTCATCACTCACCGACATTGATGTGCAGCAGCAGAGTTATATCTGTAACGTAGCTACGATGATTCTGTAACAAACAAATATAAAGTCCAATTAAAGGGGAGAGAAATCATTTCAACAATTAATATTTCAAAAAAATAATTACTGAATACCCATGTAGAGTTTTCAATTAATCATGTAATTTTCTAAAGTTTCAAAAAAACTTTATATATTAAATACAAGCTTCTATTCCATAAAAAAATATTTGTCTTTTGGATAAATAATCTAATTAAACAGAAATATATTTCCGCATAAAATATATATATATATATGTATATGTAAATCATTATGTATATAAATTATACTAACCGCAAGGTTGCTCCGTCGATGCCCGAAGCCTTTCCTAGACCTCCTCCTCCTCTCAATCTGTCTGGTTCGTTGGGTTAGACTCTCTTGACGTACACTCACGAAAACGCGATCGTGGTAACTATGATCGTGCGATATTTTGTCACTCTTGAAGTTAAAATATAAAATGCTCGATTTTATTCGCAAGAAAATCGCTTGTGATAGCCACGTTATCAACATTTTCGAGAGAGGATAACTGGTCCAATAATTTGACTAGATCAAAGTCCTTCCGTCGGATGGCTCGACGATTAATTTCGACATAAAGAAGAACGATTTTTATTGTAGAGAAAGAGCTGAATGTACTCTGCTTTTTTCCATCAAACCGCAGTAAAGTGGCTCATCAAATATCAAAGGCTTCGCTGCAGGAGAGAACGAATCCCGATAGATTATTCTCGTTAGCTGTCATTTTGTTACAATAAGTGAACGCCAAACATCTTTTTTGGAAATTGTTACATAATGTATACATACAATCGTTAAGTGAAATACAAAGTCACATGAAAATATGTTCTCCTATTATTAAAAACCATTTATGGAATAGATGACTAAAACGATGTTTATAAAAAAATGGTTATGAAATAAATATATTTAAGAAAAATAAAATACATGTATTTTGTTTATTATATGTGGGTACAAATATAATTCTTGAGTATCAACTATTTAATAAGTCGAAACTAAAGAAATTTTTAAAAACGTTAATTATTTAATAATTATTAGTATTAAATACTTAATGTTCTAATTAATAGTTAATACTTAAGTATTTAATATTTATTTAATACTGTTTTTATTGCATTGAACCGTTACTTATTAAAAATGTTTATAAAAAATGTTTATAAAAAAATTATTTTAATGTTACATTTGCATCAAATACTTAGTATTAAATACTTAATGTTCTAATTAATAGTTAATACTTAAGTATTTAATATTTATTTAATACTGTTTTTATTGCATTGAACCGTTACTTATTAAAAATGTTTATAAAAAATGTTTATAAAAAAATTATTTTAATGTTACATTTGCATCAAATACTTAGTATTAAATACTTAATGTTCTAATTAATAGTTAATACTTAAGTATTTAATATTTATTTAATACTGTTTTTATTGCATTGAACCGTTACTTATTAAAAATGTTTATAAAAAATGTTTATAAAAAAATTATTTTAATGTTACATTTGCATCAAATACTTAGTATTAAATACTTAATGTTCTAATTAATAGTTAATACTTAAGTATTTAATATTTATTTAATACTGTTTTTATTGCATTGAACCGTTACTTATTAAAAATGTTTATAAAAAATGTTTATAAAAAAATTATTTTAATGTTACATTTGCATCAAAATAATTTAAATTTCAATACCCAACTGACATTAGGAAATTCCTTTGATTTGTTTTGAATTTTTTAAATACTGCACACTTTTAATTACATCCATCATAATGAATTACTAAATAAAAAAGTATACATATATCGCTTTTGCAAAATTGTGTATGAAGTAATCTTTAATAAAAATAAAAAATCGTTTATGCATGTATTCTACTACTGCAAAGTCTAAATTTAATTTAAAAAATTAATTTTGATGTAAAACGGTAGGATCCTCAATATCTAGAAGAAATAGTTTCCGAAAAAAGACTAAAGATTAAAGAACAAAATAATATTGAATTATATATTTGTAACCACATTAATTAAAGCAGAAAATAATTAAGCAAACTAATTGTACATTAAATTTAATAACTGTAATAGTATTTATCTATTATATGAGCATTTGTTCTAGTCACATTCACACTATTATTATATATAATATACTTCGCGGCTTGGCTGTAGAATTCGAATGATAGTCGTTGTTGATTCATTGCTAAAATCAGTTTCGAAAACCGTTGAGAAAACCACTGTTTAATTTCAGTCCTGCAGACGAAACTTTCAGCTTTCAATGAGACACCGAACTAGACCAGATGGAACTTGTGGAAACTGACAAGAAATAATTCTCTCTCTTCGATAAAAATTATTACAACTTTCAGCCAATATAAATGTGTTCACCCATCTGACACGAGAGATAATGATAAGGACAATGATCGTTGTCTCCATTTGCTAGACAGTAATTTCACCCGAAAACGTGAAAAGAACAAGATTATGTAATTAGATTAGAAATGCTATTAAACTTGTGATACTTTGTACAACACTCGCGAAATTGAAATTAAGAAAACACTGATAACTACGATCGCGTATAGATTAGTTATCGAAAGAATCTTTCACACAAGATTTCGCGAATCGAATCTCGAAAATGCAACACATGCATTTTCACATTTTATTCTGCGATTCGTCTGTTGCTCCAAATTTTCAGTTACTTTGAAGTAGATTTCACAATGCCTATAATAATAATATCCCATTAATAATATACCAACATAAAAAGAAAAAGAAGAAAAGTAAATAAAATAAATCATGCAAAAAATTGAGTTAAAAAGAATAAAAGTCTAATGTCCAAGACACCCTTGTGGGTTTTACGAGATTGAAGATGATAGGCATTGGACTCATTTCAGAAACAAATAATAATGAATGTACTCTGTGCAGAACATTATAGATTTGAAAATTTATAACATATGTAACATGAACTACAGATTTTCAGTATCGTCAGTACACATAGAAAAATACATACTGTAAATTACTTGAATTAAGTAAATATTACTTGTTTCCAATATTTCATAAGCTTATATGTTTGCAAATTTATCCTAAGTTCATGAAATTTATTCAAAATATTTTCTGCATTCTAGTAATTTAATATTTTAATCAAGAATATCAAGTTATTAAAACAAAAATTTGATTTGTTTATTATGTCTTCTTTAATAAAATTTTATATTTTTAGAATGAATAAAAATTCTTTTTTTAATACATAATAATGAGTTTTTCTCAAATTTATAGGAATATATTTTAAAACTGTTATCAAGAAAATATTTTTTGTTAAAGATAACCATTACTTAAAAGAAAAATAATACAATGAGTAATCGCTTAAAAAGGAGTCAGAAATTATTTGAGAGAATGAAAATTGTAGAAAAGAAAATGGAAAGAACAACTTTTATTCAAGAGCTTGTTCTAATAAAATCTTTACTTTACCTCAAATTAACTTTATTAATTTGTATAAATGTCCAGAAGGATTTGGTACATTTTTGAAAAGTTTGAAAAATGACGAAAATTTTGTGAGTAAAGTTGCTGATGTATTTCAAGAAAATTCTAATAAAATTGGTAAAGATACAAGATTATGTATTCCACAAAATAACATCAACAAAATTCTATAATCTTTCATTGTACCACAACTTGGAAACATCTTTGTATTTTAAATAAAAAGCTTGTAATCGACATCTTTGTACTTTAATTATATGTAAACAAATTACTCAATCCACTCACCAGTTGTAGTCGCTGTATTGCCACTGATATTGCTGCTGCTACATTTTCTTTTATTGAAGAACGTGGAAAGCATGTGCGCTCGACGAGAAGCAAACAACAAAATGGCGGGACAAGAAGTGGCTCCGGTACGTCACGTCAATTACGTCACCTAAGACAACGGCAAGAGCCGTTCGAACGCGCGAATAAACACGAAACAGCTCACTCTCGGTCAATAGTTTTGTCTCTAATACAATTAAACGACAATTAGTAGCGTTTCACTCGATTCATTCGACACTCGCGATGATCTACTTCGCGGATCACGTATTTCCTCGAGTGAATCGCGCGCGCACGGAAACTCGAGACGACGCGATGAGTACGTAATGCCGAGCTTCATAAACATTGCCACATGACACGTATCAAAGCGATCGTCACCTACGACATTCGAGATTCTCGTCATATTTGCGTACAATTTGAACTCTGACACGCAAAAAATATGGACCGTCTAACAAAGGCAGAGAGTGGGGCGAACACGAAAATGGTACAAGCGCGCCGCGACCAGTGATGCCAGAGACATGGAGGACTGGTGAGAGCATTGCGGTGGTGGGGGTATGAATTTTGTAATCGGAAGTGCATCATGGGAGACGACCTATAACGCGCTTTCTGCCGTAAGTAGCGTTGCAGTCGATGTACACTGGGCATGTTCCACTCAATGCTTGTAACGCTCATGGAATCATTTCATCTTTGTTGTTTGCTAAATATTAAACAAAGAAATAATGCTTACGAGCGTTAAATGGAACGCGCCTACCAAATCTTTTTTTATAACATTTTTCCTTGGCTGCACTTCCACTCACTAGTGCGACACTCAGTGTAACGTACTTCCTATGACTGGTGGCAGCGAACTTTATTTGATGTAGTGCAACTTTTATGCAAAAAGTGTGATTTTGCTACATTGTCTCAAAGAGGCGGAGTTTTCATAACTCCGAATAAGTTTTTTAATATTTATTTATGATACTCTGAAAGAAAATTATTACGATACAATAATTGTTGAAATTCGATTTGAATTAACCTCCTACAGTTTATTTCCGGTAGCGGCCATCTTGGACTACCTGTTAGGATTATACCCCTACCACCGCAATGCTCTCTCCAGTCCTCCGTCCTCCATGGCCAGAGATGCCCCGCATTCGCGCATGCGCGTTGGTTAATAGCTGAGAGAGCAGTACTGTAGCTGTAGTAACGCTGTGGGGACATGAAGTTTGCGCGCCAAAACCGTTAGTTAGGTTCATCGGGTTCACTATCCTTATGTTATAATTTAGCCACGCAATTAATTACTTTAACTTATTTAAATTATATTACTAAAAGTCCATATATTTATAATTCATTTTTCTTTGGGGAGACTAAGGACGCCAGTTTCGTGAACGATTTAGATACTTCACTGGTGCTTCAAACTCTGCACATGCGCGAGTGCGGGGCATCTCTGGCATCACTGGCCGCGACCGTTACTTGCGTTTCAACCGGCAGTAGTTAACGACGCTGTCGCCAGAGGCCACTGGTAACCTTCCCCATCATTCCCCAAGACACGTCACCCACAATCTTCCCACACTGCGCCTGAAGAATAAGACAATTGTTTCAAGTTTGATGAATAAGTTTTATAAGATTTTCATACTGATTTCATACTGATAAAAAAATATTTTGGACAGTGTTTCAAGCATTTTATGAATGCATTTGTAAGTTTCAAATATTAAGATAAAAAGTGATAAAAATGAATTCTCTCCGACATCGTTTTCACTTCTAACCTATAAGTGATTTTTATTAATTTATTCCTAAGATAATAACGTCGTGAAGTTGATATTTATAATTTAATAAATGTTATAAAATATTTATAATCTAGATCTTTATAAACATAAATAATGTAATTACTAACTTAAAAGGAAAAAAAGAGAAAAAATTAAGCATACTATTGAATTCAATCTGCAAGTTCAAATTTACATTTGATAGCATTCTAGGATTAATGATTTGTTTTTTACAAGCATTATATATTTTTTAAATTTATGATAAAATTAGATTTTAAGGACAAATGTTTAATAACAATCTTATTGCAGGGTTCAATCTGAGCTAAGTGTGAAACACAATGGGGAAGCACGAAATGGATACACCAAAGTACGTTGCCAATAAAATCAAAGCAAAAGGTTTACAAAAGTTGCGATGGTATTGTCAAATGTGTCAGAAACAGTGTCACGATGAGAATGGCTCAAGTGTCATACTATGTAAGAGTCGCATCATCGTCAACTATTGCTATTTGCCGAAAATAAACATCAGTACATGGACCAATTCTCACAAGAATTTTCATAAGGATATTTAAATGTGTTGAAGAGGCAATTTGGCACTAGACGAGTGCCAGCAAATATGTATACCAAGAGTATATTTCTGATAGAAGACATATACATATGAATGCGACTCAGTGGTTGACTTTGATTGCGTTTCTAAAATGGCTCGGATGCACTGGACAATGCGTGGTTGATGAAACTGAAAAAGGTTGGTACAGAGTTTGATGGTAACTAGTTAAAAAGTTAAATAATAAAGTTATAAAGTTAACTTTTAACTTATCAAGGAAGATTTCCAACTCGGAAAGTTAAAAGATTATAAAAGTTTGACAATGCATAGAGAATATCTTGATATGTAATAATATAACAATTATGTTTTTTTGCTGTCTGAATTCACTCTGAAGAGAGAAAATCATTTTTTAAAACTTGGGCCAGTTTTCGTTTTATTATTAAATACAATTGAAATTGAGAATTGATAAACGATGATTATAGATTTAACTAGAATATCATAATGGTCTTTTCTCGATTTTAATTATGTTATACACATCACAATTTTATTCAAATTATTGTATTAAATAATTACGTTTTCTAATCAATAAATCTCATTAAAAGTAATAAATTCTATGAAATTTTGTTTTATTTCCTTTTGAATAATGAAACAAAAAATGAGTCTATTTTCAGGAATTGATTTTATTTTCTTCTTTTATAGGATGAATTCAAGCAATAAAAAATTTATTAATAAAAGTTACAAAAACAAAGATTTATATATTATTTCTCATAAACTTAATTTACAAATAAAATATATTAAATTTATTTCCTAATGTAATTATTTTGTTTTATTTAGGGTATCTAATCTAATTTTTCAAAAATTATAATTCTAATGCAATGCTTTTCAAAATTAACTTTTAATTAATCTTAATGTAACTTTTAATTAAATTATTTTGTCATGTTTATGCAACTTTTAACGTAACTAAATTAATTTTATGATTAATTTTAACTCAATTTAATTTAAAATATTAATTTATCTAATCTTAAGTTAGTACATTGTCAAAGTTCTTTACAATTAGATAATTAGAAACAGGTTTATCGATAAGATTTTACAAAAAATGTGTTATATTGTTTTAGGTTGGTACATAACATATATCGATAGAGATCCTGAGACTCTCACTGCACAGAAGAGAAAAGCAAAAAAGGAAAAAATGGACATGGATGGTAAGGAGCGATTGTTGGATTTTATTGACAAACAAATAGAGAAGGCAAAACGAGATACAAAAGCTGAAACATCTAAAACCCCATTGATGCGTCCTGAAAACGGAACACCGTTGATTCTCAATATAAAGATAAAATCGAAGCCAAAATTGTGTCCTGTACCTATAAAGAAGCAAAAAATAAACTTATAACATTACGATATAAATATGATATTGTATGTATGTGTACAATGTATATATGTTTATATATGTTTATATATTGTATATATAATTTATTAATAAAAGTTTCAAAAGCAAAGATTTATAATTTTTTGAATTTCTGAATGGGGGACCTTCCCTTGTTAATTAGTTTCAAATGAGTTAATTTTAACTTCAATAGTTATTTTTTAAATGTTTAATCTTTAACTTATTAATCTTTTTTTTAAGTTAAAATTTTACCTGTACGAAAGAAAAAATTGGAAAAAAAAGAAAAAAAATTACATTTCTATATAAAGGACAATATTTCTTTAATATTCTTAATGTAACTTTTAACTGAATTATTTTGTCATGTTTATGCAGCTTCACACACATATATATATTTTTTTTTTAAATTTCTCAAAATCCACTATAATAAATTCAATAAAAAAATAGCAATTTCTATCTAAACATTTGAAAATTATTTTAATAATTTCCGAAATAATAAGGGATATCGATACTTCTATAACACCCTAATATCTTTTATTGCATTTTCTTGTAGTCGATCTCAAGAACTTTTCAAAACACTATAAGGAAGTTATTTTTTATTAATTATTTTCCGAGTTGTGAGGCTTGAAAGTTACAGTATACTGTAACTTTCAAGCCTCATAACTCGAAAAGTACTTAAGGAAAAATAACTTTCTTATAGTGTTTTGAAAAGCTCTTGACATCAGCTATTAGATTCTGGAATCAAAAATACGGGTTTCCATTTAAAAAACACTTGTTAACCTTGAAAATTGACTTCAAGGTTAAGTTCCAGGTCATCAACGGTTGGCCCCCTTTGAACCCTACAACTTTTGTAGGAAACATTTTTATGTACAATGCATTCTAAAAAAGTTATTTGCGTAAGCTGATTAAAATGACTCACCCTATATATATTATTTTGTGAAGAATATTAATATTACATATCAATATTTTTACATATTATTATTGTCAGCTCAATTTGCTTGTAATATTAAATAGGCAAAATGATCAAATGATATCACTGATGATATAAGAGTTTGAGAAAATGATATCAATGTGATGTAAGATGCAATAATACATATAAATACAAATAATTCTATTGCAGTAGAACTTTTGCGGATCACCTCCGAGATGCAATTGACCATGGAGCATGTGGCAATTATTCACAAAATGGCCGAGGAATTTGACAAAGTATGTTTCTTCGATCACAACTTATAACTTTACGATTACACAATTCTATTCAAGAAAGTAGCAAATATCCATTGATAATGATGGGATAACAGTGGAAGTTCCGTACAAATTTTTGTGAATTCGTTGAAATTCTCGTCCGGCAATGTCCCAATATTCGATTATTTATGATCAATTTTTAATTGATGTTATTTCTTTATTAATTGGACTGTCAAAAAAGACATTAAACAGATTTAACAGTGGTGTCAGTTCAAATAAGTCCCGGTGCGACACAAGTCTCGGTGCGACGCATGTTCCGGTCGGTCTCGGTCACGCGACAATCAACAGGAGGGTCGTTGACCGCATCAACTAAGACCCACGTGCACGCTGACGCCAGCTGACGCACACTGACGCCAGCTGACGCCAGGTCTTTAATTCTGTACGGTTACACGGTGAATAACATCCGCGCCGCCGTCGCTGTACAGCGAATCGCCGCCGCTCGGCGTTCTGCGCAGTCGCTCGACCTTCTCCGCCGTCGCTTAGCAACGGCCCCGTTGTTACTCCGCCGCGGCCATTACCGCTGCTGACCGCTGCCGCCAGTGCCGCCACATGTCTTTTGCTTCTTCGATATGTCGTACGTTATGTTTGTGCTTCTCGTGCGAATCTCGAGTGCGAATTGTGCGCAAATACGATGATGATAGTGCCGTTTATAATAACGGACGATGGTTGGTTGATATGGAGTGACTGTGTCGTATGTAAAAACGTTCGTGCTCCTTCGTGAAGTGCGGCTTCATGTGATAGTCTTACGGCGCCGGCGCTTCGAGTGAAGTTTTCGCGCGCGAATAATGCCTTCGTACCACAGTAAAAAGGGGATAGACACGATTAATCGTCGAGCGATATTCGCTAGCTCATATCAGACACAAAATTTTCGAACAGGAACGAATCATTTTAACCTTGTATCTACGTGGATGTTTTATTCAACGACTTTCTGTTTCGGACTATCGGCGTATCATCACATAACGGTCACGGCCTCTCTCGCACCGACAAGCTCTCCTTGTCGTGTCACGTTTACTTTTGATTTACTCTGGTCGCATGCTCCGTATTTTCCGTTTTTTAAATGCATAGATACGATGTCATATGTGACGAATATATTCGTGGTCGGTCGCCTCAGCTCGCAAGTTACTGTGATTCGTAAACGCACTCGTGCTCGAGATGCTTCGTGCAATGTTAGTATGTACTGCGTCGTAGTGAGTGAACTCTCACGCGCGTTTCGCGTTTTACGGTCGTATGTGATATATTATCCGTATTGCAACGGATAGTGGAATATAGTATCGGTTGTCATTAATGTGCATTTTGAGAACAATGGAACGAGATATCAGCAAAATTCCAGTAAGAAGACGTCATTCATGGAGCAACTCAGTAAGTGCTTTATTTTATTAAACCTATTCTACACTTGCTTAAACGTGGTTGTAAAGTAATTGTAAGCCACTGTTAAGATTGTAAAATACGTTGTAAGAGATAGTCGAACTTCATCTTCCACTCTTACAACATCATTGGCTGTAAACATGGAAGATAAAGTTCGACCATCTCTTACAATGTACTTTATAACCCATTAAACCTATTCTACAATTGTATAAACGTGTTACGGTTATAAAGTACATTGTAGAAGATGATTGAACTTCATCTTCCACGCTTACAACAGAGTTGGTTATAAATGTGGAAGATGAAGTTTGACTGTCTCCTACAATGTATTTTAAAACCATAACAGTGGTTTACAACTGTGTCTTACAACCATTTTACAATCACGTTTATGCAATTGTAGAATGGGCTTTAATTGAAATATTTCTTTGAGTATTCTTTGAAATATTTTTTGTGTTTGTATTTTCGCAATTTGAATACAAGAATAAAACTACACTTTTATTTCTATGTTGTAACAAATACATATTTTAAAACAACGAGATGTAGTTAAAGTGTTATTTAATGTGTCTTATTGCATTCAAAAACTAAGAGAATATAATAAATCTATAGTATGTAAAAATATATTAAAATATATCATTAATCTGACATGTTTTTAAATTAAATGAAATAATAACTCAATAAACAATATTTATGTTTATGAATAATTATATTTATTATATTTTTAGAATTAACTGAAAAAAGAATAGCAGCAACAGTGACAGTAGCAGTAACAGTAGCAACATCAGCAGGAGCATCAGCAGTAGCAGCAATCGGTGAGTGATCTAATTAATTTATATATAATTAACTAAAGTAAATCTGTTTATATATAAATAAAGTAAAAGATATCCAGGGTATATCCCAATGTTAGCATATTTTTTTTCTAAATGTTGACAGCCCTTTAACTAAAATGAGAAGTGTTCGGAACTCATAAGTCACGTGTTATAATTAATAATAACCTGCAATTCAATCACTCCCCGATGAAAATTTTTCTCAGAACTTTCATACAAATTAGAACACTTCAGAAATATTGAGAAAATCTACATTTTTTTCTCAGAATTTTATAGATATATATACATATATAAATTCTGAAATATTCTGAGATAAAAAATCTAAGAAATTTTCTAAAAAGTTATAAAATTGTATAGAAAATTTTAAAAATACTAAAATTTACGTAAAAATTCTGAAACTACTTGAAAAATTCTAAGAATAATTTTATAACCCTGGTGAAAATTTTTCTTAGAATTTTCCATATGATTTTTTCAGAATCTTTTGGAATTTGTGTATAATTTTATAACTTTTTAGAAAATTTTTTTGATATTTTATCAAAAAATATTTTACAATTCATATATACATGAAAAATTCTGAAAAAAGATATAGACTTTTTAAATATTTCTGGAAAGTGTTCCAATTTGTACAAAAGTTTTGAGAAAAATTTTTATCAGGGAATGGTTGAGTAATTTACAGGTTATTGATTATGAACATTTGAAACACTTCTCGGTTTATTTAAAGGACTACCAACATCTTGAAAAAAATAAGCCTAACTAATATCGTTCGGAATATACCCTCAATCTGGTAAAATAAAACATGTGACGGTTTTATACTAAACGCTTATTTGGCTCGAGACACTATACCCTGTCTTTGAATCTTGTAGAATTTTGTTGATTTCCTTATAAAGAATACACGATCTTGTATCTTTTCTTGGTTACTAAATTTAGAGTAAGGATTTTGTTAGAACAAAATTAAATGGTGGTTCGTACTAACTCCATCGCAATTTTTCTCTATATTTTTCAATATTTTAAATGATTTTCGAGGAAAATATCGACTCCTTTTTTAATTTCGGTGACATTACAAATTGACAGATAAGTTTTTGTAATTTTTTTGCTTCTCTTCAATTGAAAAACAATTCTTTTTTTTTTAATTAGTTACACTTACTTTTCTGCGAACATAAAGTTTTTTTTCGGCGCAGTCATATTTTTCGTCATTCCAGTCAACTTCTATTCTGTTCTCGTTGATTGTCGATTGTAACTATTATAGTTATGATTTTTAAGTATATGAGAATGTTCAACGAGCTGATCGTTGTCTCGTAATCATAGGATATGGTTTAAATGTGTGACTTTATTTTGAAACGCCTCTACCTTCATAAAATGTGGTCATTGAACCGATATCTATAAATCCCGTAGGTAATTCTCGTAGATGTAATAGTCTACAATGTAAAATATCAGCAAATTTACAAATAATAGATGTATAAATTATAAGACTAGCTTGTAAATATTCAAAAATTAAAACTATGTAATTCTACCAAAAATGTGTAGATTTGCTTTTATTGTGTAAATTTTATTTTATATGTAAAATTACACATATGGCAGAATATTTTTAATATTTTATGTAATTAACAATAACATTTTTGTAACATGTAATACCACAATAATATGTATCGTTATGAAATATATATAGGGCAATCAGTGTTCACAATTAGTTTGCAATTATATTATTATACATTCAAATCATATCTCTCCATCATACTAGTTGTAAATAATAGAATGACTATACAGTGATTTGTCTTGTCAATCATCACTGTGTACGAGAATAGCAGTCATTCTATTGTTTACATTGTTTACAACTAGTATGATGGAGAGATATGATTTGAATGTATAATAATATAATTGCATTAAGTATTATATATAGTATCATTTCTAATTTTCCATACTCTTGTAAATTCACTTCTACAAATCTGCTTACAAATTAAGAAATTAATTTTACTCTTGCAAATTTACAAACATGGAAATTTAGAACTATTATAGTGGGATTTACTATAATAGATGTAATTTTACATAAAATTTTTTCACAATGTACGAGTGAAATGGGTTAAATAGACAAAGACGTTTGTCAGATTAATTGTTCGATTTTGTCTAATTAACCCATCTGACTTTTGATTATAGCACGGAAGAGAATCACAAAATTGTGAAATTACCTGGTTTTAGGCAGTGGCTACGTAGTTCAACATCTACATTTTATGGATGTAGAGGCGCTCCAAGGTAAAGTTTTGATCTGGCAAGCTTCATTGATTGTATTCCTTAAAAATGGTCTTTAGATATATATTATTCAATATAAATTAATTCTTATTCTGTTCAACTAAAATAACTTTATTGCTAATACATTACGCACTACTTTATAATTTCTATATTTCATTTTGTTCTATCGTAACATTCCATTTATATATAGATAGAAATTATATTTAGATTTATGTACAAAATTGTAAAAGAAATATTTATTAGCGTTTTTAGTCGTTACAAAAGTATCTCAGTGCATAAATTAAATTTAACATGCTAGTCATGTAATTCGCAATAACACATACCTTTAAAAAAAATTATAATTAATCTTTTTTAAATAAATTAATTAATAAAATAGTATTTTCTTTTTCGGAAGATAGTTATCTCATCTCAAAAGTTTTATATACAATAATATCGTTTTAATAAATTTCTAGCAAAGATAATATATCGACAGAATTTTTGAACTTTATAGTAATAAATTTTTTTTATTTATTTATTAAATATCATACATATAAAATACAACAAAAAAATCATTGATATGAAAATCGATGTAACGGAATTAATAATTTTTTTTTACGAAAATTGATTATAACATAATAGAGGTCAGTAAATCACTGATTAATACACGTTGCATCTAATAGATGCCACTTATTGTCAGATTTACTTCGGGTAATTTTATATTTTACGCAATAATTATTTTTTACATTTTTTTAAGAAATAATGAATGTGTTTTATAATTTTTTAATATTTTTGGTGCAAAAACTTTATGATATATATTATAGAACAGTAACATGTTACTCGTATATAATTACAATATCGACAGAAATCTGTTATTGCAGCAATATTTTTTTTATTTCGTCTTTATATTATTTAGAGTCCTTAAAAAAGTTGTTTAATTTAAAATAAAAATTAATATATTGATATTGACAATTTTGATATAATATTCATAGTAATAATACGAAAAGAAAAAGCAAACAGAAGATGTCAATTCATTGAATCAATGTTCATATTTTGTCACGTGGGATATAGGTGCGATGTTGAATTTGCTTTGCATTACGAGCGGTTCGGTATTGGTTACACGGCTGACAAAATGGAGCATGCAGAGTAGTGTTTGTCAATCCTGTTTAGGTATCGGAACGTAATCGAACCGGAGAACCTCGAGGGTCCCTCAGACATAACATCTCATGCTACCAGCGTCCTTTGTTAAAGTCTTCTCCTTACATCTCGGTTTTCTCACTTTTTTTGCTACCGTTACCCCTCAAAAACTCGTTGTTTTCGGGTTTCTAAAGTTTGTTGACTTTTACAATGACCTGCTTTGGAATTGATAACTCAGAGTATTGCACTTTAATACTAAGATCTCACAATCCACTCAAAATACATTCTTATTAGCTATAAACGTAATTTTTTCTCGGCTGTGAGCAGAATTAGCAAAAGAATTAGAAAAATTAGATAGTCAGATCTTATAATCAGTTCAGATCTTGATTTATAGTTCGTATCATTTTCTAGGCTCTTTAATAGAGTGGTATTCATACAATCTGATTTTATATTCAAGATTACCTTGAGTCTGGTCATGAGCAATCTTAAGACTCCATCCAACTAATGAAATGACAAAATATAAAATTGGATTATATGAATAACGACCTTAGTGCTATTGCTATCATCAGAAACTTCACTAACAGTGCAATTGCAGTGTATCATCTTGAAGAACTTGAAAGTTAAGATCCGGGAATAGCCTCTCTTTTCTCCAGTTATAATGAATCCGTTTATCGTTCCATCTGCATGAACGTGGCATTACGTGGCTGGAAGATACAGAGGCGTGTTAGCGGGGTGGGTAGAGAGGGGTTGATAGCGGGATATGTAAGCGGGAGGGGTTGACTTCGTGTTGAACCTTCGTAGCGACCTGCTGGTCGCGGCGATGGTCATTTGTGGGAGCTGAGGCGATTTCTCGGCGAGGGGAAGAGTAAGAGGGGACGAAATGTCTCTTGCGATCCCATGACGAGATACCGGACACGCTACAACCTCCTCTAACCCCCAAGTGATGTCCACTGCGACACGCCATCCCCGCCGGAGACGCCGAGATTGTCTTCGAGGGGGGTGCGCACAAAAGAACGTACGCGGGTACACGAGGTACTTTTACCACGGCCGCGGAAAGAATTGCCTTGACACGCAAGAACCGGCTGTCCCTCACGAAGAGGAATATTGGCAAACCGCTCGTAAATAACCTCGCGTTTAACATCGTTACTTATGGCATCGCGTACGCGATTTACAAAACAAACGGACTGACAAATTAACGTTAAGCCGACCTAGCTGAATATGATTTGAGATGTTAATGCGAATTGTTATTACCTGACCTTAATCCATTATTCAAATTACATATAGCTTTCTAAGAGAGAATAAAGGGATTAATTTCTACAAGTAGTTTGATGCTAATTTTGGAATACATAACTCTTACATGAAGAAATTAAAAGTACACGCATTATACGTGTATAATTAATCAAATTTTCGTAAATAATATATTTATTACATGTTTAATTCTATCAAGTCTGATATTTTTCTGCAAAGTAAACAATCTCATTAGAATTTTGACACCTAGAATCTTCAAATAGACTATCGATTTTACATTATTTCCTTATAATCATTGAATATTATTTATTGTTATTACATTTAAAAAATCTCTGTCCAACATTAATTTAAAATTGTTTTTACAAATAATATTTTTATAATATTCTTAGCTTTTCTTGCTTCTTTTTAAAAAAATATTTTTACATCGGAGTAGGTGATATCTTAAGGAAACGCAATGCAAGCAGAATGCGGGGGTTATTTTCCACCCCTGATGGTTACACGCTGACGCGTCATAACGTCTTGTCCAAGGTTCACGCAGGCGTGTGCGTTACGCGTGACTATACGCGCGACGAACACGCGACTTCTTCCTGTCTCACGTCGTGTGTCTACCTTATGCTTTCCTTCCGCCTTTTTGCCTACCTACCATCAAGCCTAGTTAATGTATTCGTTTTTTGTCTTTGCAACATAGAGAACTACGTTTTATCATAATTTTCGTGATACAATCTTATAATGAAAATTATATAACGATTATAATAATGTTATAATAATAGTTTTATATAAAAATTTTAGTATTTTACGATAAAAGAATATAAATATTTGACAGAAATCAAACAATAAGGAAGTATTTAGCAATATGACATTCAATAAAGTCTTCACTGAATAATCTTTTATAAAATTATCTCAATGTAAATTTTTGATCGTACGCAAATATCCACGATGATAATTTATAACTGAAAATGATGTAAAATAAAAAGTGAGCTTTTTAAAAAAAAATATCGGTTGATCGAATCCGTAATGTTTTGTTCGGACACATCGCTACTGCTACATAATCATATAAAGAGCAGGAAGACCATATACCGGTCACTCGCAAGCAGTATGATAAGCGGTGCACATACTTGCCGTGAGTACCCGCGGTACTCACGCGGGTATCGTGTAGGGCACACTCCGGTATCAACACCGTGAGACACGGCAACGCAGCTACTGGACATGCCACCGAGATCACCGGCCCGATATCGCCCGCTCGTATTTATGGCCGCCGAGATTTCGCATTATTAGAGCCATTTACCGTTTTCGCCCTATAATATCGCGGCGTATGCCCGCGCCGAGATTGCCGAGAGGCGCCTCGAATCGTGAATCGTGAATTTAAGGGTCGATAGAGGCCGAAGGTAATTTCGGAAGACTTAGAGCCTATCAGATATAAGTTACGTCTTAAGCCCAAGTACTTTCGACCACGACAGAGTGTAAAAGTACGGAGAAATTATTTAGTACGTGGCTGGCGTATTTAAGTGGATAACATCACCGTTTTAACCAAAAATGTTCGTATAAGAAGTAAATTCAATTTTATAAACTTAAAATATACATATTCTGGAATGACAATAATTTCATTATATAATTTGGATTCGGTTTTTAACGTTTCTTATACGCGCATATGCGAATTAATAAATATTTATTATTAATCTATTATTTCTTTAATAGAATATAATAGAGACGATAGAAGAAATTAATCAACTGATATGTAAATTTTCTCTATAATACGAAAAGGTAAACTAATTAAAACTAAATGATTCGAGATCAAAACTATTAACCATTTAATAATCGTATTGGTAATAATCGTGTAATTGTCATGCTCCGTATTTACCGTACGGCAGATAGAATTAGAGGTACGAGACGACATTGGCTGATGGTACGCTATCATTACGTGTAATTATATGTCGTAAATTATGAGTTCAGTAAGTTTATATTTGGGCGTTGTCACGTGCCGTTACGGAGGAAGCATGTAGAGACTCATCAGTTTCTGTACGAAACGATGACACTTATTCAAACACATTACCAAATAACGACCACTCATGATACGTTCGACCGTGACGATAAAATAAGAAATCAAATAAAGGTGGTATCCCTTTACGGCAAATTGCGTTATCACGTGTCTTCGCATTAAGTACAATTTTCAACCTTCGAAAGTCCCACTTTATCGAGCGATCACTGAACGCTTGACTGGTCTTATCGCGTTTAGAATCTAAACTTTAGATTATCGCAAGGGTGTTAAAAAATTTCACAATTTTTGTGAAGCGGATTTGTTCATTAAGCTTTAATGAATATTCGTATTCAAAAAGTGTATTCAGAACATCCTTTTCGCTCTAATATATATTTTTTTCTACATTCTCACAAATACAGAATTTTCTGTTATCAATCGAATCACTCTATACGCGGCACATCACAAGCGAACTTTTTAGCAAGATTACTCTTAATGAATGAAAGTTCAGCGACAGTCGCAACGATAGGAGGCTCGGGCACTGACAGGAGACCCGAGAAACCATCCATTCCTGCATTAAACCACGTTATCGCCAACGTTAACATTCGTCTTCCAGGATGCATTGTCCTGCGATCCAGTTGGGGCAAGGTCCTCATCCGTCTCCCATTCAGGGTCGTGGGTCTCGACATTTCCGAATCTCCGAGGCGGTCCATTGTGCTCGGCCCTCGCGTTGCTCTCCAGCCCTTTCCTTCTCTCCTGTCGTCCCCTGCTGTTGGCCTGCCTCCTCTCGCCCTCGTTTCTGCTCCTGTCTCGCTTTAACTCGCTCGAGTCTTTATACCTCTGCTCCATCTCCTCGATCGTCCTCTCTTTCCGTGCTCGGAGTCCTCTCGTCCAGAGGTAATACGGTGCCTCGAGAAGCACCGAAGGGGTGGATTGAGGGGGGGTGCGCTCAGTAGATGGGGTTTTTAGGGGTGGCGACATAGAATCCGGGAATTCGTGTCTCGCGGGGTAGTCTCGGCAGGAGCTCTATCGATTCTCAACCAGACACACCATCCTCCGAGCATATCTCGCGTGGTATCCCAATATACAATTTGTCTCCGTTAATCCAAATGATAAACAAAAAGCTTCGAAATTAAAATAATTGTGTACATGAATAGAGGTGTAGAAAATAATGGTGATCAAAACTTTAATTTATAAAAGGTGGACTTCTATAGATAAACGCTTTTGTCTTTATGTTCCATAAACTCTCGTATTGTTGTAAACAAGATTTCAATATTGTTTTATGCTAGTACTCTTTCTTTTTAATACGATATTTGTTATCATGTGCGAAAAATATTTTCATATAGCTGTTGTAAAAAAAACGTTTTGCAACTGTATTTAATATTAAAAATAAGTATCGAGTAATCTGTGGTGAAATATATGGGTATAATGAAAGGAGTAAAAGAGAAGTGTGGATATAGAAATAAAATTACCGTCGCCGCGAACAAGAAATGAGAGTAACCGATAACCAATAAATTTCCCTCTATGAGGCACTCAAATACCGCAAAATTAATATGGATCCGCATATCATCCATTCGTTAGTTTTTCGCAAATATTATTTATGCAAGATACGATATACGTAGACAATTGTGTTATTCAAAGTTTACATAATTTTTACCAGTTTCTTTAGTTTCTATATACGTGCCTTCAACAGTTCTATAAAAATTCTGTATAGCATAATTGTAACATGTACGACAAAGTTGCAATATACATGTTGCTACTGAAAAATTCAATAGACATTATTATATATTATTTATATTACTATCATCTCGTATATCATCAATACAAATTTGAATATTTATCCTTAAACGTTTACTCGTAAGAAGGGGACGTCAATTGAGAGTTGTAAAAGTAGATTGTGGGAAACGACGACGGGAGTATCGTGAGAAGGGAAAGAAAGGTGAGGGAGGACCACAATATCACAGCGATAAATCCATCGGGAGTTGATCAGCCGACTTTGCACCCAGTGCACGTATTCTCGGCATATCCACTTGGCGTGACCAGGAAGGGACGCCATCTTGAGGGTTTCTTCGCTCCACCTGCGAGGGTGATTCTTTATTGTTTCAATAAGCACGGCACAGGTCCAGTCTTATTAGCGAAATAAACCTCTTTTAACGGCGCTGCCGCGCTCCGCTTCTCGCTCTTCCTCTTCTTCTTCTCCTTTTTCTTCTTGCTTCTTCCTGCTCTCCACCGCTTGCGAAAGACGCACGGGTATCAAGTAAGCCTGTGGGAGAGGAAAAAGCTTCTCCTTGGCGAAGACGAGAAAGATTCGGCAAGGATAAGAGAGGAGCGGAAAGGGACCGAGGGATTCTTGAAAGAGTTCTCTTTCAGAGGAGTCCAAAGAGAGAATCGATAGGTTTTTCCGCGGGTTTCCATGGAGACCGCGAGGCGAATCGGACTGTACACGCGATAAGCGACGAAGACGTGGAAAGAGCATCGCCGCAGTGGCGTAAGCGCCATCCCCTTTTTCGTTTCTCGCAGCCTTTTCCTGTCGACGAGATTACATAAGTTCCCTCCTGCGCTGTGCGCGCACAATAAGACCGTTTCGCCTCACAAACGTAATGCCACGAATGAATGAATAAATGTAACTCAACTTAGAAATACCATCGACAACATTTTCCGCGAAACCATCTTTAAATTACACACACACACACACAAACACACACACACACAAACACACACACACACACACAATTTACTATATTTACATCTTAGGTAAAATGAATCTAGATGGCGACTACATTTTAATTAATATATTTTCGTGATTATAACGACAGTTTTGTTTTGCAAAAAGTACATTTTATTAAATGCGTATATTCTACATCAATTTAACAATATTAATACGTTTAATCATCAGTATTTGGTAGTACTGATAATATTATTGACTTTACACAGTCAATAATATTATCAGTACTATGAAATACTGATGATTAAACGTATTAATATTGTTAAATTGATGTAGAATATTGATAATAAAAATTTTTTTATTTTCTAGTTTTAGTATTGTGTAGAGATGTTAACAGTAATAATGAGTGTGTGAAGAGAGAACATAGAAAGGGGACGGTAGAATATTATTGTTTTTTTTTTTAAATAACTCAATAAATATTAACGCAATGCAATTCATATCAACACTAGTTTGTTAACCACATTAAAAAAAATAAGTATCAAATCATTGCTCTTAAAATTCAATACGAATTCCACGAGATATCATGGTATCTCACAACCCTCGTCTTTCCTCTATCAATATTCCATTAGTATAGCTCCACACAATTATGAATGACACAGAAATCGCAGAAATAATTTTATACGGGCCTTACACGATCAATAATACTAATCAGTAATATTGACAATATGCATCACGCATTAAATTTTTACAATTTAAAATTATTTCTGCGATTATGTTATTCATGATGTGGAACTATCCTGATGAAAATACTGACGCGTTCTCTTCACACAGTCAGCATTACTGTCAATATCTCTGCTACACGGCGATAGTGATGCTCGAGAATCAAAAAATTTTGATTACTGATCAATATTCCATGTTAATCCATCAATATTAATCATATACGATCAATATAATATTGTCAGTATTTGCTGGTACTGACAGTATTATTGACTATGTAAGATTCCTGATACGCTTCTGTGTTAACTCTAACTAGTGTCAGCAATGATAACGAAAAAATATAAAATATTTCAAAAAGTAGAAAATGGCGACTACAACCGCCTTCGAAGAAATTTTGCAACTGGAGGCGAATCGGTTTAAGGGTTCACCTGTCAGGTCCCTCCCACTGGACCTGCGGTTCTTTCTTTTCGATCCTTTTCTCTTTTGTAACAGAGTTTGCGGATCCTTGGCGCCAAACGACGTCGTCCAGTTCTTTTAACTGCCCTTACTTGCCGCGATCGCCATTAGGTTGAGTACGATCGTGTTGGAGCCATCGCCAGGTCGGCCATTTTGCTAAGATCGTTTCTCATCTTTTACGATGTTCGACACCGTCGCTTGGCTGCCGTCGCCGCGTGTCGTTTCAGCCCCGCGAGAAACAATTGAATGTCCCCGGGTTTATTTTCGGAAGCCTTAATTTAATTTTCGTCCCGCTGAGGGAGCGCGAAAGAAAGATGAAGAGAGACAAAGAGAGAGAAAACCCGAAGGAAAGGAGGGCAAAGGAGGAGTGAAACGAGTGACCGCAGTTCAGAGACGAATCTTTTGTTTCCTGCCGCGCTTGTGCTTCCAATAGTTTTTTTAAGTCACGTCAACCTTCCTAAAAAGAGGATGCTGATGTTCACAAATGCGACTTGTCTGATAAATTATACATATCTTAAATGAGAAATGTATTTCATGCAAGTTTCGTATAAGGCGCACACATATGAGCGATTCAATTCCTAGGAACAAAAATGTGATCTTTTACGTTTAACAAACATTTAACAAATACTCTTATTAAATTATGAAATACGCAGAACAAAAATTAGTATTAAATCAAGATTCATTGTTTCATATATTAGCAAGTATATAAAATCTTCTTGGAAGAAATATAATCTTGAACAGACATAATTTTCTTATATGAAGAGAAAAATGTTCTTCATGTAAGCAAATTATGTCTGTTTAAGATTATAAATTCTTCCAAGAAAATTTTATATTCTTGCTTATATATAAAATAATGAATTCTTGATTTGATACTAATTTTTTTTTCTGTGTAGTTTTCTTATAAATTGCAACACGATTTTAATTTTTATGTAAGAGATATTTATAGAATAAAAAAATTAAAATAATGATTAAATAAATGTGTAACATAACTAATTAATAAAAAAATTGTTCCGAGGAATTCTTTAAAGAATTAAAGTGTAATGCAGAGTGACACAAATCTTAATTACTTAACAAATTTTTATTAGTTAATCGATAATTAGTTAATCGATTATTAATCGTAAACTGATTTTATAAATCATGTAATTGAAGTTAATATATCTGCTAAAAAAATGTGGGTGGTCGCTCGCTCGCGCCTTTCATGTGTCTCTTTCATTAATTCTCAAAAATATCACTTTGAGTGGTGCCACCCACAGTAAGTCGCGCGTATTTTCGACAAGTCGCAATATCTGATAATTCCGTTTCCTCTTTCGACGGAATTGCTAGCGGTTTTTAACGAAACCGGCTTCCTTGCAAAAGAGTGATAAAGATGTGTAATTTACAAACCTGTAGAATGTGTATGTTTAATACATGTTACTTTAAACTTTTAAACTTGAAAGAAAAAAATTGAAATCATAGTAAATCAGAACGTAACAAAGTCTAAATTATATTTCAAAATAAATATAATTTAGACTTAAATATATTAAATTTGAGCTGATTTGAGCTGATTGAATGCTATTCAATCTTTAAGAGACCGGTACATGTTAGTAATTTTGCATGTAAATTGTTTTGTAACATGATAACACATAGTAATGGATTGCATTTCCGATCTTATCAACTGAATAGGTTCTATTAGAAATAATTGGAGACAACTCTCTTTTTTCTGTACAAAAGTATATGTGATAAAATATCTTCTATCTTTTTTAAATTGTGTTTTCTGGTCCTCGATGTACCATAGAATATTTGTACAAAGCTGTTCCCAATCGCGTTGCTCTCCTCGTCTTTAACGACTCGAACTGAATGTTGAACCTGAGATCAAACGGCAGCGGGTAAAAGACGAAATTCGTCACGAGCGGAGTGTCGGCTTAGCAGCAGCGATAGACCGGAAAGGTACTTCGCAGGCAGTGTCTCGCAATACGAGTGTTTGTAGTAACGCGGCCCACCGCCCTCACACGTACCTGTCCGTGGCTGCATGCATGTATTACGTGGTGTGTGTGTTTGCATGTGTGTAATATATATATATAAGTTGGGTATGTGCTCACACAGCCATACGTGTTGGTGGTGCGCGGTAGCTTTGCCAGGAGTCAGTGACACCTCTCGCATCGTCGGTGGCGGCGACTGCGGTTTCTGGTAGCCATGGTAACCACCTCCCTCTGCCTCCGCGTCCTCCTCCTCCATCTCCTGTTCCTCCTCTACCTCCTGAGGGGACTCCGCTACCTCTGTTCCTCATCAGACTCCCCGTTCTCTCCACCTGCGTCTCTCTACGATCCTCTCTCCTCCGTCTCCTTTTCCAATTATCATACCATCTCGCTTGGTCGCACCCGTAGATGTCACCGCATCTCCTCCTGCTCCTCCGCCAGCTCCATCCTCTCCTTCTCTTTCGCTCTGGCTTTGTGAGTGCCTTCGCAGAGAAGGACTGATTCGAACGAGAGAAATGAGGAAGGAGAAGGAGGACCGAGAAGTGGCCACTGTTGCCAAGCCTGTCTCCCATTCTCTTTCTCTTTCTCTCTCTTTCTATCCCATTCTCCCTTTATCACTCTTTCCCTCTCTCCTTGGTCTCTCTTCCTCTTCTTTCTCGTCAATGTTCCGCGTTGGATATACGCGCAAGCTGCGCTGCCAATGCCGTTGACGTTGGTGAAGCCGACGGTGTGTATGAATAGATGCAGCACCATGTTACTGCCGCTGTAACGACCACTCTGCCGATGCAGTCTTCTCTTTTATCCTCTTCCTCGTAGACTCTCCGTATAATATAGCTCTCCTTCTTGTTCCCGATGTCTCCTCTTACTGCCTCCCGCTTCTCTTCTAGCGTGTCTGCCATAATGGCGTTAGACCGTCACGGCGCCCAGTTATAGCGCGATGTACGACAGGATGTATGACTAACAGTTTCTGCTATTCTGGGAGACGAGCTCGGTGCCGACGACGTTAAAGGAGAATGTCGATTTCGTTCGGCAGTGAGGTTTTGGAGTTTGAAGCTTGTCGCAAAAACAGTTATAGAATTTGTTGCTTCACATTAGAATACTACATGTTCAAAGTATATTGCATAAATGTTTTTAGTACATTTGTATTTTAATCTATTTGATTTCTATTTTATCTTTCAATCCATTGCTACAGAAAAAAGTAAATTGTCATAGTATCTAATTTTCCTAAAGTATTGCATTAATTTTATATTCTCCATTTAAATGCTTAAATCACATTCCGTACATATGGGAATAATGGAGAACGCGGTAATTCTTGAAGACAAAGAGAGCCTCCATTTTGGATAACGTTGGGCGCTGATACACAGACAGCGGAATTATTGTGGCAGCGCGCGCAACTGTGGAGATGAGCAGAGATGCTTCTGCGGCTGGACCAACCAGAAACGAAGGATGCTCCCCTCGATCCAATCCCGGCTGCGGGATGGTCTCTACGCACTCACACCAGCTATCCGGAGAAGTCAAACCGGCACGGGAACCCGTGTGAACGCAGGAGGACGGCTCTGATGAGCGAGGGAGGCATCGCCACGAGTGGGAAGATCACCAACCAATAGGAAGTTCCCTCGGCAGAGATAACGATGGGTCGAGTTATGCGTGAAGAGAATAGGGAGGTGAAAAGGAGTAAGAGAGTGGGAAAAGATAGTAACTGACATCGCGCCAATGGTAACTGCGGCATCCGTACGCAGAAAATGCATTCGCGATGAATACGCAACGTGGAGTAAACGATAATAATTATAAATATATGCATAATGCAAAAAATAGAAAAATAACACATTGTTTCTGAACGAATTTGAGAAAAAAAATAATCATGTATAGCAATAATGCACTGAAAAAAGACTGGTTATAACTACCAAATATATAGTGAAATAGTATCAATTAAATATTTGGTCAATATAACCAAAAGTAATTTTATTTTTCTAAATATTTAGTAACTTATATAAGATTTGATAATACTTACTAAACATTTAGTAAAATAAAATTATTTTTGATTATATTGACAAAACATTCAATTGATACTATTTCACTATACATTTGGTAGTTATAACCAGACTTTTTTTCAGTGTATAAAGAATTATTTTTTTATTATATTAATATTTTCTATAAAAAAATGTTTCTTCAAAATGATACATTTATATTTTTTAAAATGCTCTATTTTCCATTATTTTACGAGATGAACAGAGCGTTTAAGCGTTCTCGTAAGAGCGAGAAACTCGCATTGCCCCTTTCTTCTTTAATATTACGCGCGCCGCGTTAAAATGTGATTTCGTCACAAATAAGTCTACTTGAGGTTTCCGGTAGAAACTTTTGAAAAACATGAACCTCCAGCAGCGGACATGTGATTTAAAGTTGACGGTATTTCCGTCTTAGACTTCCCCCAGAGTGATGCATTTCACGCGCGCTGCGATAAAAGGAGGAATAAAAATCTAATCGCGCGCGATTACTTTGTTAACGGACGCGTCTGTAACAAAACTAAATTTAAAAGCATCCTGAATCTTAAAGGAACAAGCACAATCACGAGCTTGATACAAAGAACTGACGTTACATTTTGTTGCCGCGATTTCCGGAATGGTATCAACCAACCAATGGTATATGACGGTTCTCTTTCTGCCCATCTCTCATTCTCATTCTCTCCCCCTTCCCCTCCCCCTCTCGCACTCTCTCGCGGTAGAGAGAGATTGCGAGGAGGGATGGAAGACGAGGTGCGCGCGGCTCCTCCTCGGAGGATCAATAGAGACAGGGAGACGAGACCTCTTTCCCACCCTCCGCGTTTCCTCATGCTGCTCTCTTCTCTCTCCTCCCTCATCCCTAGCGGCACCCTTCCGAGGGGACCCTTCCTCCGACTCCTCATCCGCGCTTCTACTTCTCCACATTCTCCGCCTCTTGCGTTGCCCCGACAATATTCCGCTGATAAAACGGGAAATGGAAATATCAAAATATGGAAAATCACAAAGTATCTAAATATGATTTATCATATTATTGTTCTTATCAGTTTTAATTAACTTGTATTCATTATTTATCATTATTTATGTGCACGCATGTGTGCCTGATACCGTTTTTATTAACAAAAGGATAGTCATGTAAAAATTATTAACAACAATGTGATAAAAGTTTCAATATAGCACTAAATGATTATTTTTTTGTAATATAGATTGTCCCCTTCCTTCTTTTTCTCTGTTTTTTACCAACCAAATTTAAAATTAATTAAATTAGCTTCTTTACTTTGACTAAATTTTTTAAGATCTCTAATTCTAATTGCAAGTCTCATCAAATGATAATAATGATCAAATTAGCATTAGTATTCTTTCAAACCTATTCTATCAAGTTAGTATTCTTTTCAAACCCATGTATCTTAGAATATAAAACGTATGATATACAATATTATTATTTGTTTTTAGCTAAAATATAAATTGAGATAAAAAATATTAAAAATTGTAATCTTGATCATATCACGTGAAAGTCATAATTCAATTAAATCTCGCGTTGGAATCAGATTATCTTTTGACTCAGTATTAACATATACATCTGAGGAATTTTCCTTCTAAAGTAGAAATGTGTGCATTCGAAACAATGTCACGAGGTCGGTATTCATTTTCGTTATCGGAGGCTGATCTATACGAAGCCGTGTGTCGAGGTCGTCACGATCTCGTCGTTCAATATATAGTCGAACGTTTTCTACGTTTGAGAAATAAAAAAAAAAACAGTCGTCTTAGGGAGACTCCATAGAATCCGACGGAAAATACGGAGGAGTGGGCTTAATGTTGCGTGGCCGGGATGCAAGGGCTGCCAACGGAGGCTGCGAGATGGCTTGGGTGGG
>QKQZ01005075.1:0-17055 GCA_003595255.1 Solenopsis fugax | reverse complement strand
CAGGAAACGCAAAAGAAAAAAAACTGCAACGAATAGCCCTGGTCTCCCCTATATATATTTTTTAACATTTAATTACACATACTTTCTCATAGTTTTTAAACTTGAGCGTATTATTACACGAATGTATGTACATTCGAGTGTTTTTTTGTTATTTAACTTTGTATTGGGCTATACACACTTCGAGTTATGCAAAATTAAACACTAACATGGGATTTTATTAATATGGTTTTTCAAACAAAATTTTCATATCAAAATATTTCTTCGATAAATCGATTGTTACTCTAAAGGGCGATGTTCAAAAACATTAGAGATATCTTTTTATGTTTGTTATTTAATGTTAAACAGGAATAAAATGATATTTTTCGTGAAATTTTTTAAGTCTTTGAACGCAGGAAAATTTTAAATCAGGAAAATTCTAAACGATGGAAAATTAAAAATATATAATTCTTTAACAAAATACTGTGTTTTTCTAAACTAAACTAATTTTTTAAAAATTATTTTTGGGCTAGCCATATTACCACCACTTTTTTTCTTCTATCGATTATGCAGTGCGTCACATTTTCATAAATCACGCCCTAAGTAATAAATATTTCATACTTTGAGTTTAGAATCTGTTAAACAACATTTTGACGAATAGAATCGTTCCAGTTTCAATATAAAATATTGATTATTAACAAAATTATTACTCTTTTCTCCTCTATAATACAGTGTATGTTGGGATTAATATTTTTATTATTTTTGCTTCATATCTAAAATATCGAAATAATTTTAATAAATTATCCCTCAGAAGTTCTTCCAAAATAACGAGAGACGTTTCTATCGAATACAATATTTGTGTATTGTGTCCGTGCTGTATATTACATGTACACGTAATTCCTCGCAATTTCTCTCGTTAAAGCGCTATCTTTGACCTCTCCCAGGCTATTCTCGGGAGGAAGTTTAGCAGCCGGCTCTTCGATCCTGGCGAAGGCGCCGAAATTTCCAACTTCCCCTTCACTTCCCTCCCGATAGCGAGCTAGCTGGCAACACGTGCTCCGATTTCTCCGCCACATATTGCGCGTTTACGAGTTATCGCAACGGCATCCGCGGCAAGTTAGAGACGGCTGCGCGCTCTAAGGGGGCCCTAAGGACGGCAAAAGTTGCCGGCTAGGATAATCGAATAGACCTTGTCGAGCAGCAGTAACTCTACCTTGTGTATTGTTCGTTCTGTTCCATAGATATCTCGCTTCCTCTGTTTCGTGATAGAAACAATTCGCTTCATTACGCGAATGCGGGCATCCTGCCCGGTGTTTCGCCGTCAAAGGCGAAAGCAGCTCTGAGGAAATGAGTAAGCCGATTTTCGCTAAACAATATTTTGACCGCAACGATGCTGACCTTTCGTCCATTTCGCTCGACATTTTCTGCGCGAGGAACGTTAGCGCGACGCGACGCGGCGACGGGAACTCTCGATTTATGAAATTTTCAAACCGCGGCTTCCATTTTAATTAACTTAGCGATCCCGACGATGGGGGAGGGGGACTCGTAATTTAAATGTCTCCAAACGGTACCTATCCGTGCTATGCAGTTCGGAGGTAAAACTTTATGAAAATTTCACGTAATGCATCAACAAATTGTTGGTAACCAGTTGTTGAGGATATCATTAAAATTTCCCGCAGGGAACAGCTTTAAATAGCGACCGCGCGCGAAACTAGTTTCAGAATTCCCATTTTCATGCATTCAATTCAGTCGCGTCTGTTGGACGTGTGTCGCGTATCCTGAGATATATTTCTATGACTGTGTAACTTTAACACTGCGCGCGCATATTACCAGTCTGCGTGATCGGAAGCGCTAAACAAGCATCTCTCAACTCGACATGGAAATTCCGCTTTTCTCTTTCCTTTCTTCTTCCCTCCCTCCCTCTCACCATCGCTCTATCGAAAGGCCCTGCACGCGGTGAACTTGCAGCGAACTTTCTGCGGAAATTATTTTCGATGCGTCACGGAGAAGCGTAGGGACATATAACGCGATTTCAAAGCCATCAGTACTTTTGCATGTACGCATTGATCGGCTATTCGGATGCTCCTAAAATTTCCATTTTGCTGAGCGTAACGTGTTATAGCCTCAATTCGATACTTGGTTTGATGTAACGTGAGTTTCGCTCGCCAAGGGGCTCTGATACTGCACAATGGATACAGTAAAGCAAACTTGGGCCAGTCAACTTGACTGTCAAAATCGGGTTTTGCATAAATCGAGAAGCCAGGCGAGAAATTCGCTTTTTGAAGTAACTCGGTAGACGTTTAAGAAGACGTATTGTAACATTATTATAATATCACGTTACAGTCTGAAAACTGAACGACTGTATGCAGATAAAATGGCATTTTTAACGATTACAGCGTCTTTAAATAAAAATTTTATTTTCGCAAAAATTCAATTAGCGAATCTATTATAAATTCTCAGTTTTTAATACAGTAAAGTCTCCCATATCCGAAATAATAAGGAGACAAAATTGTTCGGATAATAGACTAAACACATTTTTATATTAAATTTCATTTATTCAAATAGAAACTTGAATTTTTAACAAAAAGGACTTTACATATTCAAAAAAACTTATTCTTTACGTAAAGAAAACAAAATTAACATTTGATGATAATGCAACATTCGGATAGTAAAACGTTCGGATATTAAAGTAGTATTCGGATAATGGAACTTTTTTCGGATATGGGAGGCTCTACTGTGTTAGAAAGCTTAATAATGTAAATTCAAAATCAATAAGAAACGAAGATCAAAATGATGAGAAATAAGATTTGATTATCTAATTATAACCACGAGATTAAATTGTCAATTTTTTATTTTTCCCTTCCCCTCTTTAATCAGTTATAACATTAATTTAATGCTGATATTTCGCATTCTCTCCATTTCTCTTCGCAGACAAACAAAAACGAACCCCTATTCGTGCGACCCGTATATAATGTGACCTACACTTGTATCCCTATACAGCAGCCAAGAGCTGAAAACTCCACTTCCTGTGTTACAGAGAGAAACAACATTGGCATTCGACCCGCATCGCACTTTGGTGTGAAAATAACCATTTTGACTATTTTATTTCTTCCGAATATGTTTAACTCTTTTCAAAGTCTTTGTGCGGTAACCGGATATTTCGATATTCTGATATCGGCTTTTTCGCGTGCATCGTTATTACTAGAGAAAATTAAGAAAATAAATATGTTGAATTGATATCTCTCTGAATAAAATTAATTATATATTCCTTCATATAATTGCAATATGGTTGTTCTCCATCGTGCACGTTTTGATGATTAACAAAAACATTTTTGTGAAAAATATTTCAGTTGTGGATATAAATGTATACGTACGACATCGAAACATTTTATCCGTAAAACTGATACGTTTCAATTTTCCGATATGCATTACTATCTATTATAGTTTTGAAAATATATGTTTTATAGTCTAACTCTTACCTCTTCCGAGCATATTAAAAGAAAAAAAGTTATGCTACTCTTTTTTATCTGCACTATTATTATAGCATCAGGGAACCTCTTTATTCAAGGCGATTTTACCCGCTATAACGGGTCATATTTAATATTTCAAGTATAATACGGTTGGCCTGAAAACGTCGTTGGTCGTCTGCTTCTTCGCAGGCACCCGAGAACCTGAAGAGCGACCACGCAGGTCGTCCTTCCGCGCCGTGAAACCGGTGATGCCCTACGACGTCGCGACCGACGATGAGAAGATGATTAAGCTAGACTCGTCATCTGCACCTGTGGTTGCACCGCCTGTGTCCCAACCTGTTCTTGTACCCGATGAAGAGAGGCGCAATCGACGAAGGGGCTCCCAATTGTAAGTTATCGTTGGCGTTATATCATAAGGATTTATTGTGCATGACCACGGATCTCCTATTTCGTAATATAGTGTAAGCAAAGTAAAGTTTATTTCTTATTAAGATGTTAAATCATTCGGCTTAATATCTCGTTGAAAATCATCTTGACATCTAACTCCAATGCGATTTATCTCGACATCTGTTGTATGTGATAATAACTCTCGTGAAATCATTTCTCATTTTGTTGTTACATAGTGCATCTCTATAACTATTGATCAGTTAAATATATACAGGGTGTGTATAAAGTCTCTTTCCCACTGCATTTAGGAAAACGATTCAAAACGATGAAATACTCTTTTAAGGGAGTTGAGGGTAGAGTAGCCCCTCGAACACATATTTCGCGATTTTTCACAATTTTAAACCGTTTCCGAAATATAGGGGATGAGAACAGACTTTATAGACACCCTATATATCGTCACATTTGAGTGAACATCACAATGTGATAATGCAATTAATTCCAGTTAATTTTAATTAACCACACCCAGTACAGAAAGAACACGACATATATAATCTTTTATTATTTTAATTAAGATTAATGGAATTTCGAACCATCTCTAATAACTCTTTAATAATTCAGTAACTCTGGAAGTTGGAATAAAATCTACAGTAACACGTTCATATTTATTATTTCGGCTCTTTCTAGCGGAAATGACGTACGCAATCTGCCAATTTCAATTTCGTACTTCAATTTCAAATTCCCATATATTCGTTTGTTTTTTGACACCAGAATTTTGACGTCGAGATAGACATTTCGCCCCTATTTCCCGAAAGTAATTTAAACTTTTACATTTGTCTACGTCAAAAGAGACCAGGCTTTCACTTTTTCGTTTGCAAAGTAAGTATTTCCCATTCAATACCAAGCTGTTTCAATTTTATCTCTTTGCGCTATTGAATCTTCTAATCTAAAAAGAATAAAAACGATTAATAAACGCAGCAATTTCTTCAAATCGCAGGAGAGATTTTACTGCAAATTACATTCTTAAATTAATTCCTGAAAGTACGTTCTTGAAAAGAAATGTTCTCAATACATACCTAAATTCTTCAGAATATCCTTTTACTTGTCCAAGTCGCCATTTCCCTCGAATTAAGTATATTTGAACTTTCTATCGAAACATTGTATTGTTAGGAAATCTGGTTCCTTTTATAATTTTAGCGGTATATATGTTACTCGCATGAAAAACATGGAAACTGGAAATTGAAAAATAAATCGACGTATCTCGAAATAAATCGTTGAAATATTTTTTTTTTTTTAGCAACGACGTATCGATATTGCGCATAGTTTTCACAATACGCAAATGTTGGCCATATCGATTTTATGGAAGAAATAATTATTGAGATATTCAGTACACAAAGTATTTTGGAACGATCTCTACACACATACATACGCATATCCAGAATATTTGATAAAGGATTTCCATATTTTCCATACCGATGTTTCTTCACGCGAAATGGAAGACTGACGATCGTCAATCAGTCGTAAAATAAGTTCAGATTTCAAAACATGATAATGTCAGAAAGTAAAGTATAAACTGAGGGTACGCGTCTCGGTCGTTCAATCTTCGAGAAATGTAATTACCATCTAGTGTTTACATCTCATTAAATCTCGTACCAACAAGTTTGGATTAAATAAACCGATCTCAGCGATTCTCTATCTAATTTTTTTTGTGATCTTCCTAGTGATATGGACGAAGGAAAATTTACTCAGCTAAATTTAGCTCTAAACGACCTGTCTTAAGTTTCCTTTTTTAGCGAGCGAGTATCGATTCGCAATCAACGAAGGATTCTGATATAGAACCGAGCCGAACAATTTCTCTTGTATCCATCGGCGCGGCGGCGAAAATGAGGATCGATCTTCTCGTCTGTGATTTCTCCCCTTTTCCGCCACGCCAACGGCTTACTAGTGATTACTCCTTCCTTTTCTCTCTTTTTTCCTAGCGAACGTGTGCGCGGCGTGCAACGTGTGTTGTAAGCGCATATACTCGCATCGCGAGCAAGAGGTCGAGTGGATCGCAAACAGGGGAGTTTGCTACTAGAGAAATAATTAATACCACCCTACCCCCTCTCCTACTCTTCGTTAAGTGTGCGCATTTACTCGTGTGCGAGCATCTGCGGTTCTTGCCAAAGTCTAGTTCGGAACTATTACAATTTCGGAGAGCTTAATTTTCTATAGAAGGTTACTCGAAAATACACGGTAAGCTCGCGATATTAACTATATTAGAGACTTGTGTTTATGCGGCACTCAAAATGGTTAATACGACTGTACAACGAACGAAAAGAACAGTTTTGCTGACGTATTTAAAAATTTAGATGCAGATCTGAAAATAATTTTATTGGACCATCAAAATAATTTTTCGTGAAACGCTCAAGGCATGATTAACCATGCCGCAAAAAGCGTTTTAACGTTTTAGCAACCAGTTTGAGTTGTGCTAAATTATTTTGATGCTCCGACTAAATTATTTTCAGATGTGTATCTAGATAAATTTTTAGATACTTTAGAGTAATTGTTCTTTCCGTGTACATTTTTATTTCGTTGAAAAATTTGTACCTTCTAAATAGATTTCACTTTAAATGAACATTTTAATATTAATTGTTTATTGATTTTATTTAATATATAATCTAATAAATTAATAAATCAATTCTATGTAAAACCTCAGATATGCACTTGCCCAAATCTGTTAAAAAAATGTTTTTTTACGTTCGCAATTCAAAATCTTTCAGTGTTGATGTAAGGCCAATAATTGCGGTCAAAGATTTCTTCTTTGAACATTTTCTACGTGTGAAAGGGTCGAAGGCCCGACATCGAGGGCGAGGAAGTGTCATCCCTCGGACAGGTTGTTACGCTTATACGAAGAGGTTGGAAATGTTTGGCGGAAGGGTCGTGCGTTACGTGATGTATCGTTCTTGTCAAAATTGGCTTAACCTTCGCGATCCTTCGTCGTCATCGTCTTTCTTCCAGCCGAGTGAAAAAGTCCGTGAAGGATGACGAGCTAAAGTCATCAGTCAGCGTTATAAATCACCTAGATCACGTAACCGTTATTATCTCGTACAGTCAGGTGCCATTGAAAGCCGATGCTGTTGTACACATCAATTCTTCATACTCAAGTCAATTTTGATACATATTTTAAAGATATTAGTTATACTGGAAATCGCAGTATTATAGTAATTTTTCTATAATTTTTTCTAAGTATAATGTATAGAAATATAAGTCTAATTAAATGAATTATAAGCGATTATTGTAATTTATTTGCGAAATGCATGAGTGCTGTTGAAAAATATTTATAACAAAGACTGCTATAAATACTTTTGCACAATTTCTCTAACGTACGCCTTCTTTTTTGCCGCATTATCCTCCAAAAAATTGTAATTTGTGATTTGGATGGACGCTATGTGACGAGGAGAATTAATTTGTTTGTTCATCGAACGTGATAAACTTGAACCTGCAGAAGAAACCTGCACTAAAACTGTCTCTAATGTAATTTAATCCGATAAACGAAGCATACGATACTTTCCAAAATACACGGTTCGTTTTTACGCCATCGAAAAAAAAAGTGGTCGATTGTTCACCATCAATGTGTACTATCTTAAAGCGGCACCATTTGTCGACCTCGATTTCGACGTGCCCCGGCAGATCGGCTAAATCGAGAGACGCGAGAGTGGTAGCCATTAGAATTAAAACAAGTGCGCGGTACTTTACTCTCTGGCTTATATCGGCTTACACGGACGAGACGTCGCCGGGCACGCTTCAGGAATAGAAGCACACTTGCGCTTTAATGCGACCTTGCCTACACTACGTCGAAATTTGGTCGTGCCTCGAATGCCTTGCATCGGGTGACCGTGCGCCGCACCAACCACGACCTAGGTATCGTCATCTCGGTAAACCGCCGGAAATCAGGCTAAATCGTGCCAATAATTCTACTGAATATCACACGCCTTAACTGGCATACTTTCTGTTGTTACGCCGGTGAATTTTCAACCCACCTCACGCGCGCATCTAGTAAAGTTACATACCTCGCCTTTCTCTTGCGGTAACTTCAAAAACTTGATTCTACAGCGAGAAGTCGCGTCTCTTTTGTGTGACGAACGCTTACGTCCTTGGCAAATAATCACCAAAGTTTATTGATGTGTATTCTCTAACTTTATAATATGCGATCAGATAAAAGTAGTAAAGTAGCGATGAATTTTTACGTGGTTGGTTTATCAGGGCAATTCTGACTTTTTGAAAGAGTGAAGAAATTTGCTTAGCTGCTGCGTATTTATAAAGAGAGAAATATAGAACTTGTAAATCAATTTAGCAAATTTAAAAATGCAACTTTTCCGCAAAATATTGAAACACTGTGAAAGAAGCTAGTATAAAGTCGGATTTTTTTTCTTATTTTAACTACGTGAGCAATTTGCCAAAAGTTTTAAGGCAAAAGAGGGAAAATGTAATGACTTGCGTCATACTTTCTTCCTTTTCTCAACAAAACTTAGAAATGTAATAATAAAAGTTTTAATTCTCGCTTACTTATGGCCTGTCCGAGCAATTATTGTTTCTCGTAGTCCCGGCCGCGACATAATCATTTAATCGTGTAATTCCTATTTACTTACGCAACTACGATTTAATGTAATTATCGCGTTTCGTTATTCCACCCTGTGTTCATCCTCCTATGCAACTCGAATTTTCATAGAAACTAAAATGCGATAATAATAAGCGTGGTCGTGCAAATTTGTCGCAGTTTCTGCAAAATTTCCTTAACTTCTCAGCAAAAGCAATTTTCATATAATT
This sequence comes from Solenopsis fugax, assembly GCA_003595255.1. Lineage (NCBI taxonomy): Eukaryota > Metazoa > Arthropoda > Insecta > Hymenoptera > Formicidae > Solenopsis > Solenopsis fugax. Next base: position 8,416 of record QKQZ01005075.1, on the reverse strand, counting down.
TGCAACAAGAAAATTTATATAATTTGTTTACGCAACAATCAATTTCTATTGCCTACACTTTTCTGAAGATTTTCACAAGTTTTTGTTTTATGAAACGATTTTAATCCGAAACGAAACGAAGTTTAACAATATCTAAAAATTAAAATGCATAGAAATTAATTTTATTTACTATTATTGATATATTGATTAATACAATTTAATTGCCTTCGTGTGCTTTTTTCTTATATCTCAATAAAGTACTTTACATTTATCTGAATGAGAAGATAATGCCAAACGTGCAAGTAAAACGGGACTTTATTTTTCCGTAGACCCTCGACAGTGTATGTACTAATCGATATCGCCGCGCAGCTCATTCTTATTCAGCGAAACGACCAGGAAAAGCTTTTATTCTGCTGGAGTTCGTGATGGCACTGCGCAATTAAGCAATTCTCCTTCAAAGAGTGGCTATGAGCTGCGATGAAAAGAACGGGAAGAATCTCATAAAGCGATATGATCTTGTAAATTTCCATCTAGCTCCAGCTAACCCTCGTACAAAACTGAGTGAATGAGTGAGTGAGTGAGTGAGCGAGAGAGAAAGAGAAAGAAATCCTCTTTTAAAGCCGACATGTGACATTCCATTGCATTTGATCGAGAATTCGATATGAATGCAATATATCTTTTCATTGGGAATAAAAGAAGAAATTTTTTTTATAGAAATCCAACAAGAAGCACTTTCTGCGATCAAATGTCAGACTCTAAATAATATTTAATTGCATTCTGATTTCTTGAAACTGATCTCTTCAATTCCATTCAATTCTTTTTACTTACTATAATAATTTTCTCGTTCAAAAGCGTACTTTTCTAATTCAAAAGCTGTTACATTTCGTTACCTCGGTTATCATGCATGACCTCTAGTCGTAGAAATTTTATCCTGATTATTATTCACATCTTTATTCATTTATTCGTACTGCCCACACACAGTTAGTCTTAATTTACGTTTTAAAGGCTATATGTTTGGAACTTAATGTGCGTGTCCTCTGAAAACACGATTTTACAAAAAAATTATGTTCTTTAAGACTTGACAGACTTCTTTTCGCGAACATAAAAGAAATCACATAGTATCTTCGAAAAATATTTAAACAACAACTCTGTTCTGATCAAGATTTAATCATTGCAATAGTCTTGCGTTATTCATAAATTATTTTTACATGTAATAATAGATACAATTTTTCTGAAATTTTGAGATATAGATTTTGAAATTTGAATTATTATTAACCGTTAAAAGAATTTTATATTTTATAGATAGTGTGAATACACATCCCAGTATAAACACCAACTAGCGTTAACATAACATCAATATAATTTTCTACTCAACAATGTAACTATTATGTACAATGTGTTATATTCTTATTTATGAGAAATAATATTGATGTTATGTTACTGTTAGTTTGTGTTTACACACTTGGATACACTTCTCATATATTAAATTCATGCTCATCTTTTATTCATACATATTTATACGAACTCTTGTAATTCTTTTTTTAAGAAAATATAATTAATGCCTTTTGTATAAATATATATAAACAAACAATATTAACTGAAAAACAATTTAGAACACGTTTTATGTGAACTAAAATACCAATATCAAGTGTTTCTAAAGTATTTTTGTGCAAATAAAGGAAAACGGAGGAATAAATATTTTTAGAGGGGAAACTGTCGGCAAAACGTCAAGAAATCTCGTCGATCTGCGATTTTATCCGTTCCAAAACGCACTTTCTACTCCATCAAAAACACAAGATCCAGGGAAGAAATCAGATGTAAGATCGCTCGCTATTTTTCATTCCTGATCGCGATCTAGATGTTCGCAAAAAGACTTCGCCGACGGCTGTTGTATTTTTATTTCCACCGAAATAAACGTCCCGCACGCTCGTGCGTTCAAGATTTCGTCAAATCGACGGTTTCATATTTGAAAGGTCGATTGCTCGCGGCAGAAATCGTTTCTTATCGATACCAGGCGAATTCGCATGATTGAACGTGGTTACAGAAGAAAGAACTATCAATGCAAGATGAAAGACCGGCTATTTCATCCTCTAATACAGCGATTTCGTCTTTGTAATCGTTGCTATTAATAACAGATTCTTTGGAGAATTTTCAGTCAATTCTTTGGCGAAAAATTGATAAAAGTAATCTAGTCCTGGAATTATCTGATAGCAAAAAAAAGCATTTTTATCAAGCAAAACTTTATTACGTAACAACAAATAAAAGACGAATTAATTTTTTAATTAAAATAAAATGCTTATTATTGTTTAATTTATTTTTGTTTAAATTCGAATAGATGGCATCATTGAATTGAGTTTTTAATCGAGATTGTGAAAATCTACATCTGTTTTAAATTTAAAAATAATATAGAATCTGAAGCACGTTTTTCCTTGTAGCGATGTAATGAAGAAAAGGAATTTGAAACTGAGACTCCCTTTTTATAACTACATTCAATAGTATTCCGAGGCGAAACGACGGCTGCAAGTGTAATACTACAAAAGGAGAGATTTCAAACGCGATTACGAATTTCCCGAAAACGATGAGACATAGGAGAGCTTACAAAACGCAAGACAATAAGGAAGTCTTTTAATATCACGCTATCGATCCTTTACGTCGTACTATATTTAACTAAAAAAAAAATAAGGACACAGATAGCGCCAATAATTCTCTGTATAGCTACTCTTCTCCCTTTTTGCACCTTCTCGCAAAACAATTCAATGATCGTGAGCCGTGATCGCGGAGTTATCTCGGAGGATACGGAAATGCTTTTGAGGGGACGAGACTCGTTAAAAGTTGCACGGCTCGTTTGAGATCTATCCCGTTCGCCTCGGCGTTACACCATTTTCTTCTTCGTTTTTTCTGTTATCTTTTCTTTTTCGGGTCTTCTAACGCTGCACATAAAAATGCAAGATAAGCGCTCGCTGCCTCAGCCGTCGGCGGAATTGCAAGTTTCAATTTGCAAGAGAAACGGAAGATGCAGCGAGGCGGTTGCATCAACGTCATGCACGCCACGATATCGTTTGTTTAATGCAGCGCAGCCGCGGGGCTTCCAGTAACAATAGTTTGTAACCGGCTCGCAACCGACTTATGAATTTCTATTTATTCTGCGAAACGGCGCGATAACTTTTCCAGGTTAAATGTGGAACGGTGGAAACGCGGTGGAAACGCGGATGCCCACATTCCTTCGATTCATGCTTAAAGAATATATCTTGCAGTTCCTTCCTTGTGCCAGCCGAAAAAGACGTCTCGAACTTGTAGCCGACTTCCTTACAAGAACAAGTTCTAAGAGTCGCGCGGTCACGTTTTTCTTGATAACATGGATTTGAGGAAAATTCCACTAAAAAGGTCACCAAATCTCCGCGATAGAAGTAGATCATCCAATATAACTTCTCAATTGTTAATCAATTTTAATCGAGATTTCGACATTAACACTGCTTTCCAAAGTTTATATATTCGACACTAATACTACTTTTTAACATTTAAAAACTTCATAAGCTACAAGTAGAGGAGAAGGTAGTATGGGAAGATTCGGCTTCTCCATTTATATTTTGTATAACTTCGTTAATAATTAATATTTTAAATTGAAAACTTGATGATTACATTCCTCAATGTGTTGTTTATCGATTCGAGATTTAAAGTTGTGAATTATTTATTATTTAGTATTATTTATAAAAACGTATATGACAATATTATTATATATATTCTATATTTTTTTATTGTGAAGAAATGTGTAATTTTATAAGAAAACATTGTGTTTTTTAAACAAATCCGATTTTTAAAATCTATTTTTGTGGGAAGGCGAGGGGCACACATTATCATATCAGTTTCTCCTCGATTATGTAATGTCATCACATTTTTATACTCACAAGGGTCATAATACCATATTCTCCTCCACGTAATTTCAATTACAAAATATTAAATCAATATAAATGTAAGGTTAAAGTTCACGTGTAGAAACCGTATTTATGAAGTATTAAAAATATACGTCAGCCACTGCATTCTTTATAAAGTGCAGTATATACATATTTACATTTCCTTAATTATTCTTTAGTTAATTTACAGCGAATACTTTCTCTCTTGTCGTCACTATCGCTTGAATTTCTCCTTTACACGGAAAACTTTTGGCACGATTACTTATGTCGACAGCTTTCAATACGTTATAACGCCGAAGCTCATATAGACACCGAGCTACTCGATAGTACGCTGGTGTTTCGACACTTTTCTCTTGACATGTTTACACCAAAGGCCACATTCTTACATTTAATACTGAATGAATCGAAGTCTTCGAAAAGTTTATGTCTTCATAGAAAATAAAATTTCTTACATCAATTTCTAAAGACTATTTTCAAAGAAATCTAACGACATTAAATATTCAATTTAATGCACGTTACGTTTGCTACATTATCAAAAAATGAAAAAAATGTTACCATGATAAAAAAAATGTTTCGAAAAAATTATTCTTAAAAGGTAAAAAAGAGCCACGAAGATATCAGAGAAACTGGTTTAGATACGGTCGTTTAACTTCGAAATTTTTATATATCGCATAAAAATTGCGCAGACACTATTTCGGGCTAAAAATCAGATTTGCATATCTAGCGTTAAATATTTCCAACGAAATTCAGCACGGAGCTATCGGTTGCTTTAAGGGGTAAGATGGTGGTTATAGCGGTCTACTTTATGAATCTCAAGCGTAAGCTTCCTTAGCCTTTATGGTGCAGAATTAGGACGGTAATTTGTGTCCATGGCATCACACCGACGCAGGCGGATAAATTTATAGCATGCCCGAGGATGCTCATCGCGCGACGGGAAGTTTAACACAATTGCGACTACGTTTGAAAGTCTCGTTACAAAGTGAAAAATACTTCGTTTTCGTTTCACAAAAATGAGTCGGTAGTGACTATGGTTTTTTATATTCTCTTCAGTCGCTTTTTCCATTGTAAAGAAAATCTAATTTAGCAATTAACTGTTTTGTGCTGTTGGAAGTTAGAGACATTTGATAAGCGCGCCAAATTACACAACTACAATTCCAATAAAAATGCACAACTACAAAGTCCAAATTTTTTTTATTACTTTTCCTATGCTTCTTTTTCTTCAAAGTTGTAATTTGAATAGCATGTATAATAATGAGTATTCAAATATTTAACTTTTAATTAAATGGTTGTAATAATGTCTGGCGCGTTTAAATCAAATTTATTTTTAATTGCCCACTAAATTTTCCATTTTAACAAATTCACATTTTTCATTTTATTTCAAATTAACTTAAAATTTTAACTAAACACTTAAACTAAAGCAAAAAAAAACTCAAGCTAATATAAGAAATACAAATATAATTAATATAGATACTGTTTAATATTACTGGAATTTACGGCTGTTAAAAGTTAATTTTAAAGTCAATATAGTCAACATATATTAATATTTGCCAAGTGAAACAATATTTCTTGGCGGTTTATTATCGCAACTTTAACCGAGAAAGCTGAACGTCGATATTGGATGTAACATTTTTCGAGCTTCGCCCCGAGCGCTGGTTAAATTATTAAACTTGTCTTGGCTATTCCGAGATAGTTTCACAATAATAAAACTTGTTTCAACGTGGGCAGTCAATATCAATCTTGTGGCTTAACCCGCGAGAATCCGAATCCGCCTAATCCCCGTAATGGTTATAATCGGTCGCTTAAATCGGCTTACGTCCGTGCTCGTGGCAATGGCAGTCCTTAGCGGTTTTCGAAACGGTTTTTAGTCGATCAAATAGTTCGCTAATATTTAATCATTTGTTTGTTGATGAATAATTAAGGCAGATTAATAAAGAATTTTCTAAAGAAGTAGAAAGAGATTAAAAATTTTCTGCGATATATTCGAAATTTATAAATCAAGTAAGTTGGATTCGATAATGTCCATCAAGTAAATGCCTTAGCTGTCTCAGTCGTTTTAATTGTTTCCATGAAACATCAATTAGTTATCTTAATTGTTTCTATTAAATATCACTTATTTATTCTTAAATCCCTTTCTTAAGATACCAAATCTCTTTCTTAGTTTCAATAAATCTTGTAAAAAGATATATGATAATTATTTTTTAAAAGATTTCGCATTAACATCACACGGATCTTTTATGTGTTATTTTAGACCCGACATAAATGCGATAAGAGCATTAACTTCGGCTCAACCAGGAGCAGCAAAAGCTGCCCCTGCGGCGGCTGTTAGCAGGGTTGCAGCTGAAGAACGCGAATTGCCTAGGCAGGGAAGTCTGGTCGACGGGGAAGGCATCAAGATCGTTATTCATGACGTCGACAGTGATCTGGGTAAGTTTTGTTACGGAAATATTTCCGAAATCATACTTGTGTACGTGTTGTTCTTATCTTTGGCATTACTACTCTTTTCATTGATTATCTTTTGTCCCCTAATATTTTTTATACACTAAAAAAAGATCTGGTTATAACTACCAAATGTATAGTGAAATATTACACTGAGAGAAACCGTTTGGTAGAATAGTGATCAAATGAATTTTATAGTTACTGGTATCAAAAAGTTACATTTAACAAAACTTTTTGTAATTTGTTGTATGAAAATAATTATTTGGTTAAGGCTACAAAATTGTTTGATCAAAACAACTATGTATTTAGTAACTATCACTATAAAATTCATTTAATCACTATTCAACCAAACTTTGGTTGATTTTACCAAACATTTCTCTCAGTGTATATCAATTATTTTGTCAATATAACCAAAAATAATTTTATTTTACTAAATGTTTAGTAAGTATTATCAAATATAGGTATAAGTTATTAAATATTTAGAAAAGTAAAATTATTTTTGGTTACATTGACCAAATATTTAATTAATACTATTTTACTATACATTTGGTAGTTATAACCAGTCTTTTTTTTCAGTGTATCTATCTTTTGTACAATAAAAGAATATTATATTAGATGTTAGGAATAGGAATTCAAATTTTAGAATCAATTTTCTCAATGAATACTAAAGATAAATAATAAATTAAGTTGCATCTTGTATGACACATTTACATCCTATTCGTATCTATTGTGCGTTACGTTTACTATTCATTAAGAAAACTAATTCTAAAATTTTAATTCCTATTCCTATAATATCTAATATTTCTTTATTGTGCGCAGGACCCAAGTTCGCAATACTGCTATTTCGCAAAACGATATTTTTACATGTTTGTTCGCAATGATAATGAATAATTTGAATGAAACCTTATCTTCGCGTTTCGTAGGTAAATAAATTTCTTTTACTATATTAGATTATGCACACAATAGATAAGATTTAATGTTTATCTGACTTTTCACGAGTAACTTTATGCCTTATTAAAGAAACCCACAAATCGCAAGAAGGTTTTGCTATGCTGCATTCGAAATGTCACCCGATGTATCATTATCCTTGTTGTTCACCGAATGTTAAACAAGGATAAAGTAGGAGCACTCGAGTGACATTTCCGAACGCAGCCCTATGAGCGTAAATATTATGCGAGAAAAAGAGATGTAAGAAAGAAAAGTGCGTTTGATCGATCGAGCTACAGGCTTGCCGGGCGGTGATTCAATTCCGCGGCTAACATTGGTTTCAGTTAATCCCGAGGTTTTTGCCCTGCCAGCGATGAAATCCCGTTAATTAGGAAACGGGAATTTAATTTCGTAGATCACCGTGGATCCGCGCTTTCTCGTCCGAGAGAGGCCCAAAGTGCCGTGCTCAAGTATCGATTAATTTGCGGGAAATAACGGTACGGACTGTGTCTTTGTGTGGGGTAGCGCGACATTCATGTTAATTATTGCGCGATATCCAATTTCAGCACGATCGGACATCGGCCTCGATTTGCATAAAGTTCACGCGCGACTTACTTTTAACAGAATCACTCTCCCGCATAGGAGTGGCATTACAATACATACCTAAGATCGATGATATGCAAGCGCACCGATACGAAAGAATCCTCCCCGCTGCCCTGCAAATGAACACAATTATTCATTTTCACAATAGTAATATATTCTCACAGTGAAATAAAATATATCATACTTTTCATGTATTAATCGATTAATCATTAACGTTTATCTTAAAAGATCTTCTCGATGAAATGTTTAATTTGTCGTGAAACAATTTTCCTTCTCGCAATGTACACTGAAAAAAAGNAAAAAAAGACTAATTATAACTACCAAATGTATAGTGAAATAGTATCAATTAAATATTTGGTCAATGTAACCAAAAATAATTTTACTTTTCTAAATATTATTTAATAGTAACTTATTTACCAGATTTGATAATACTTACTAAATATTTAGTAAAATAAAATTATTTTTGGTTCTTTTGACAAAACATTTAATTGATAGGGGAGAGTGGGATAAATCGAACCTAGTTGCAGTTTTTGCTCTCTATAAGACACAAATAAAGTCCG
>QKQZ01005068.1:0-53791 GCA_003595255.1 Solenopsis fugax | reverse complement strand
TTGAAAAAGTCTCTCAGACCCGAAAATGTGTTTCCGTATTTTACAGGATCGGTGTATTTAAGGATTAAGATCCAGCCTTGATCGTAATTGGTGCGTTTATTTATTTGTGTGATTACACTTAAACGGTCTAATTCAAATTATTAATGCAAATTATTTCTTGTGTCTAATACAAATTGTATTAATCAAAAAATACAAGGTATGCTATGACTTTTGACTTGCAGGTGTTTGAGAATCGCTGATGTAATTAGCGGCGAGAGACGGTTTGCAATCTGGACCGCGTGTAACAACGGAGGCTCGTGGCAGCATGCAGAAATGGGCGCGAGACGCGCGATGAAAAAAAGCTATGTGAAAAGTTCTGCGAAGGGCAGAATTAATAAATCCCCAGGGAATAATTTTCTCCTCGCCAAATTGCAACCACCTTTACGTGTAATTATACTGGACACTATTTAGCTCCATAATTCTATAGTATAATAGAGACCGACGCGCTATTATACTCCATATTCGGTTTATCTTGTCCCTTCTTTTTAAAACAAGGGGAGATTCCGCGAATTACACTCATCTCTTTCCGGATGTTTTTTTTTTGCAAGCCGTTCATACGCGGTGGATGATAGTATCGGAACAATGGAGCGTTAAACCAAAATTATTTCCATATGTAACGCGCGTACAGGATAGACTTATTCGTGCTCTATACTCGAGAGTCACAATTCAAATAGTCTCGCGTGCGTGTGAATTAAAAGCAGACCCAGATAACAATGGTCGGTGTGTTGTACTGCATTCTATACACATATATAGCACACAGTATACTCTCTATTTTGCACTACATAATTAATACACCGAACACACATTATTATACGGATATTCTTCAAATATTAAAAACTGCGGGATCATTACCGCGAGAGTGTGTTCTATTGTTGCTCGCATTTATTTAGCAAATTTCCACCGATTGTGAGTTTAGATGATGTATCGACGTACGTAGACGTTAGTGGTGTACTGGTGTATGCTAGTGCGACCTATCACGATACGCAGGAACATAGCCTGAGGTACGCCAGCTATTGGCATCCCGGTATCCGGGAGAGAGACAAAGAGCTTCAGCTCTAGCCGGGGGTATTGGACTATTGGATTCTTCTCTCCTCTCCTCTCTCCTCTCCTTTCGCCTTTGCCGTACGTGCTTTCTTAGTTCGCCACCCTCCTCGCATCATCCCTCCTCTTATTTTCCTGCGTTGTCTGAATGAACGGCAAACTTATTAAACCACGCCCGCTAGCTGTCTATCTCTTCCTAGCGTATTTTTTAATGAAAAGCAAAAATCGAGTAGACAGCTGAATCGCTGAATGTAGTGGACAATGGACATGATGGAGGGTCTTGCGGAATGAGAGGTAAATAATTGCAGGAAATCTTTCGAGAATAAGAAATATCTAAAATAAATTATTATTACTATATTTAATAGCTTTAAAATAAATTATTATTGAATAGAAAGGGGGTGGGGATAGAGAGCTTAACCTGGACTGATTTTCCGAATAATAGAAAAATGTAATACGTTTATATCTCTCTAGAAATCCAGTAATACGATGGTTCGAGCGGTGGAAAAGCGCGATACGTGATCGAGGAAAGAGTCAGCCACAATAATCGAGTTATACTGGACGTTAATGTCGAACTGCGTCGGTATAATATCCGATTATCCTTCCTATCGATTTGTTTTCTCAATTCTGTTTTTCTTTTCTCTTTCCCTTCCACTACTCGTCTCTTTTGTGAGCGATTAAATAGAAGCGATAAATGACACGAACTAATAAAAGACAAATAGAACGGTAGAAGATAGTTTGATAATCCACGACCTATTTTATCAGAATCTCTTCTCCTTTGGGCTCTTATTTTTTTCGTAAGTTTCTTTTCACACACTCCTCTTCCCTCTCTCCGTTCGTCTCTCGTATTTTCCTGTCCCATTCAACATGCTCATCGAGAGGGAAAGATAAAAAGTAAAGATGTGAGAATATGCGCAGCAGCATTCTTTTTTCGACAGATTGAAACCAAAGTGAAAATAAAATGCGGAATTGAAATTGAATGTCGAGAAATCGACATGCACAATGTTTGATTATTCACTTAATATTGCGAACTTTGCCGCAAAATTGCTTGTATAATTTTTTAAAAGTTAATTAATCTCGACTTTTTTACGAAAGGTCACATTAAAGCACTTGTACTTTTTTCTCTTGAGTTTTTTCTCGAATGTGTGTGATTGGGACGATTTGCAACAGCACATCCCTTTTTATTAATCCCGTTTTATAAACTTGTTGATATACTTTTTAAATAAACGATGAAATTAATCGTTCAAGTAAAAAAAATAAAGTACAAGAGACTATTGGCTGGTTAATTCGATTGGTAGCTAAGTAGACTACTGATCGTTTAGCTTCGTTACTTGTTGAACGTGAACTATTGTCTAGTGCCGTTTATCCTACCTAAATGGATTTCGAAGCGAATCAATAAGACAATAAGCTCGCATAAAGGTGTCTACTACGCCTCGATTATATTTCGCTGTGTACGGTACGCATGATTTGTAGCGAAATTGAGATGGCATACGCAACTGAATAATCGCTATTTTCAAAGCAAACGACGAATAAATGCAGGTACAATAAGGTTTGAGTTTAGAATAGAACAACTAAGTGACTCTTGTGTGCATATTATTTGAGAAAAAAAAATTAGAATTGCTATTAACAACTGTAATTTCACAATTTTGTTGTAACTGCATGTTTATTATAACTTTTTGTAATTCATAATTTCATTAATATGAAAATTTTTCTAGAAAGGATTAGTATTGAAGATTGATACTTTTTCCTATCTGTTTCTGAAAATAATGTAATATACTACTGTTTCCAAGAGCGTATAATCAAACAGAGTGGTTTTAAATTTCGTTAAAAATAATATAATTTTTTTTAATATAAAACCGTATTTCTTCGATATTTTACGTTGGCTTTTATTTTTGCACGATATTTTATATATTAGCTTTCTGTACTGCACACCTAATTTTTTTCAACATTTATTCCGTATTGTCAAAGACATGATGATGACTAATTTAGGTTACAAATCACTGTAATTCAACTATTTCAATGCCGCATGAGACACAATGATTGCATTATATCTACATTGTACATGACACAAATCGATATTGACGAAGTTTTATTCAATCGCTGGATAATTGTCATTAGATGCGCAGTACGCGTCATTGTCCCAAGTTAACTTTCATCTCGAACAATACTGATTGCAGGTGTAAAGATAATACTATAAAAGCTCGTTGCGTGCACCTGCAAGATAAGTTACTTGTCCTGCAAAGGATTCAATTTCAAGTTCCCTGCTGGAGAGAAAACGAACCTCTCATATCAAAAAGGCTTTTAGGAAACCAATAAAGCTTCTCTATATATCATATTATTTTCTATACTCTTTTTCTTAAGAAAATATCTTGAAATTTTACACAACAAAATCGTATGCTTGAAGTTTGTAGTTTACATCATTAGAATATAGGAATTTATTTTACATGTTTTGAGAATTATACATAACGTGCGCATATTTTTTAAAGATATTATTTGCTATTTCCAGTATTATGAAAAATTAAAAAACGTTCTCTCGATTATTATGGAGTGGATATTAATAACTAGTATTTATCTCCATCGCTTTGCGTCTTCATTTTTAAATGATTGCTTAATGCCATGACAGTTATGAAACATAGTAATTTTTTTCGCTCGTTTTTTCCAATCATACCATATCAAATAATACCATGATCACCTAACAGTCGTATTAAATGAAATTAAATGAGTTTTATAAATATATATATGTCTTGTTAATTCACAGTTATTTTTTCGACTTGAATTAGTAAATCAGACAACTTTAATGGATTTATTAGAAAAAAGTATTTAAATTATGGAATATACGAAATAGTACAATAAAAATGAATGAATGTCTCGATTACTCGAGGCACTGAATATTAATTATATCAATAATACTCAACAGATATGTTTTTTATTTACTTGTTGATACACATAAATGACGCAAAGAAGGATAGAGACGCGATGCTCCCTGACATTCTAAATTTCATTTTAGTTTTATTTATTCAGTTTCCTGCAGGCACGCATGTTACTGCGTGCTACTCTCGCTTGCAAAATTAAATAATCCATTTACGGGTGAGTGCATTTTAACGTACATTGTATCATGCTAAAATGCACCCCATTAAAATCATAGGTCATCTACGGATCCCGAACGATAATTAATACAAGGGATTAAAAATTGTAATTTTGATTTTAGCTTAAATTTTGATGCTGCAAAGGAATGAGAAGATAACCATATTTTTGAGCGGTGAAAACGTTTTAGTTGGAATTAATTTTACCACAGATGGTTATATTTTTTTTATCTCTTATATTTAAGATAAAAGTTTTTTTCAATCACAAATTTTTATTTTGAATTTATCTCCAATTTTCGTCTTTTTGCTGGTTTAATATGCAAAATTGAAATTATATCGATACCGCTTAAAAACATTAAAAGCAGAATTCTCCCATGTAATCCGCATCGCGCAAGCAAATTATCAATTGGCAAACATAATATTTGGGGACACACTCCAAGTTTGCTTTTATTACAAGAGAAAGGAAAGTTGGCTCTCTTAAGAGACACACTGGAAGTACCTGCCTCGCGTCAGAAAACGATTTATCGAAAGTCGAAGACGGGAGTGGAGGAGCTTTTCGCGAGCGTGACGGTTTTATCGGAAAACTTTTCGGTAGTGCGGCAATTTGCCATTGTAATTTTATGATGTTGCGGGAAGTACGCTGGAGGCTGTAACGCAGAAGCGGCTGCCTACCCGCAAGGTAACACGCGTTACACTGATGCGGCGTTCTATCGCGAAGAACGTGCGCTAAACGTGATACTTCGGTTGCGACGTAATGCGAAAAAAAACGGCAAAGATCTATTATAAGTATCAGCGCGAAAGAATCAAGTAGACATCGTCGAAGTCGCCGCGAAACATGCAGAAGACGCCTTGAAATATGCCTCGGTAGAATGAAATGTCTACAAGAAACTTTAATGATATTTACAGATTATAATTAATTTTAAATATAATTTGAACAAGTTCTATATTTCAATTTATTCTATATATACGTCTTAAAGTAGAGTATATGAGAATGTCTTTGAAGTTTTGATAAATAATAGATAGGACGACGAGAGTATTTCAAAGATTGCAACGTTCATTTTAATGACAAATTCTTTGATGAATTTAAAATGAATGACTTAACGAAAATCTTGCAATTAATAAATTCCATAATTATGCAGATGCATAATGCAAAAAATAAGGAAATTGGTAATAATTCTCCATAAATGGTGGTAATTCTCCTTGATATTAATTCGCTAAAAAAAGATATTCTATATTCATAACATCTATTGTTACAATTGAGCTTACGGATTGTGGAAATCGTGTATACTTATTTTCGTTCATTTTACTGTTCCACATAAAAAATAATTATAAATTATTTAGGGATATTGACCCTCTAAGCTATTTGCTATACGTACGCTATTTAATAATGTATATCAATTTGCAAGATTAATTTTAGCGCCGATTTCTTTCCCGAGAGGATGCGAATATAATACAAAGCTGCGAGTCGATATTGTTGTAAGCCATACAATAAAATCTTGTTCGCTACAGAGCTCAAGAATTCAAAATACATCAAAGTATCCTTTGTACCGTCAAGAACGAAATCCCCTGTGCTTGCCTTGTGCATAGTTGTAAGACCGGCTCTCGCACAATGTGATCGGGAGAACTTCATAGTTTCTCTTTCAGACGTGTTCGAGCAAGGTTTCTTACAGAAAATGCCCAACAACTAAGTATGCATAGCTAGCACAACGCATTTTCCGTCAAACGTGCACATACGTCAAGTTTGCGTAGCAATTCAACTAACAATAAGAAGAACATTCGAACAGATTTAACTTTGAAACTATTAGCACATGCTCTTGGGAAAAGAAGAGGACATTACAAGTAATCGAAAGAAGATCTGTTTCGCTCTGTCATCTGCTTTGTTCTGCAATTGTCCAGATTTTTTTACCTTTATTCACACTTTTCATATTTTTTTTATTTTATTATTATATTTGTTAGAAAATGTATTCAAACTTTATTTTTCCTGTCCTATATCTTTGATGTTAGAGTTCTATTTCTTTTACTTTCGTGTTGAGTAACTGTTATATGCACATAAAGTGTACATAAATGCGCGACATAGATTTTAACATAGATACATACTTTGCGCGTGTATGCCAAATGTCAGTGGAGATTGGACGACGCTCAATGGCAATTACGAGGTACTAGATCTGTCGGAGCATGATGGGATCTTGGAAATTAGATATATCTATAGTTATAATCGCGCAGTGCTGAGCGCCGATAATGCATCCGCGATCGAAGCTATTCATGCCGCAGATAGAGCTTTGGTTGAAAGATATCGACAATGTTGAGGAAATAATTACTAATTACTGTTCTTACGGTGTAACAACCGCATAATCTTAGCGATTTAATCGTTTTTTAAAGGAAACAGGCGAACGGAAATTAGTTCTCATAAATTTGAGCTCTAGACAATGGTCTAATGGCCCTAGATAATGAAACGCTTCCATGCCAATGGTCCCCATTATCGATTATAGTATATCATACCCTTCTAGAAATTGGCCAGTTTAGTATTGTTTTTATTACAGTACTAAATCGGCCAAAAAAGCACTATTAACTGTGCTTTTAATACTCATTATAATCAAGGCCGCATCAAGATATGGATTGATCGTGAGTGGGCTATAACCAGGATGACAAATATTAGAATTATTTTCAGTTGAGCGTTTGATGATCAGTTTTTGATGATCTAATATTTTTAATATAATTCTTGAAAAAAATTTATTTGGATGACATCTCAGCTTAAAAAAAGGCGCTCCAAATATTTCAACCCACGGGTGCAAAACAGGTTAATCCGGCACTTATTATAAGTAATTAATACATTATTAATTATAATATATAATTATAGTATAAATTGCCCAATTTCTACAAGGGTAATATGTGATAGTAAGTAATTACAGTGATTATATAAATAATTAATACAGTGCCATTTGCCTAGCACAAATTGTTCAATTTCTGTAAGGGTAATACGTGGGAAACATCAATACGCTGTTTATATACGTCCATCGTGTACATACAGCTAACAAATTATAGCATTCGATAATGGAGAAGTCATTGTGCGACGAGAATACATCTCTGTATTCTCGTTGGCCCCCACGTGTGTGCCTACAGGTACACGTGTCACATTCGGGTCATCCCACACCGTTATTTACTCGGCGAACCGTCGATCACACGCCAGCCGACTATTTGCCTTTTTGTTAGTACACAGCAACATTTCATCTCGCCGAAATATCGGCACGCGTCCCGTCGGGGCATCGAGAAAATGCCGCACTATTGTTCGCCCTCTTGCAAATCTGGGAACGCGGTATAATAACGTTATCTCTGTACCGCACCCAATCTCAGGCGCACGATTCGGCCCGGGTACATTGTTCGCAGATGGTTTTGCATGACGGGCCAAAAGCAAATGCAAGAATTCATGGCGCGGTACATCGAGCCATTCGACCGATCACTTTGTGTTCTTGTGTACGCGACCTGTAAATTCACAAAGGACTCCCCATCCGCGGTTGACTCTTGAATCTGGAAGGGCTCTCTTGTCGCCCCCGGTGGCAGGAAATGGAAATTTACAGCCTTTTTATTCGGCAAAAAATAGACTGTTGCTTATTGGACCGTATACACTAGAAAATACATTGTAGCATGGGGCGGAGAGTCGGGGCATCGAAATTCCGCCTCATATTTTTATATTAAATATATTACAGCACATATTTTATAATATTTTATACTATTATATATGCACTGAGAGAAAAAATTGACAACTATAAAGGGGACAATCATACAAATTTTATTAATATAATTATAATATATAGTTAAGTGAACTATATTATAGTTATTGCAACTAAGTTTATGGTTAAGAAAACTAATAAAAAATAGTTGTAATGACTTTATTATATAGTATACTACAACTATTTTTTATTAGGTTTCTTAACCATTAATTTAGTTGCAATAATTATAATATAGTTCACTTAACTATATATTATAATTATATTAACAAAATTTGTATGGTTGTCCCCTTATAGTTGTCACTATTACAATTTTTTCTCTCTGTGTGTCTTCTATCATTTTTAAATTTATGAAACGCCAATAATTTTTCATTTGCGTAACATTCGTAAGTTTTCTTGCACTATTCCGTGTCGATTGAAAGAAAAGAAATCAAAACTGCTTCACAATTGCTCCGTTGCGCAAAGCCAATAATTTTGAAGACAGATTCGCGTGACAGAGTGCAACGGGCGATAACAACTGAATGACAACTGCAAACCACATGTAATTTACACGCGAAACCACACGCGTTAAGTGAGCTCACACACAGAAACGAGCATATACTGTCGAGAGGATTTCAGGATTGGCTGCAGCGGCGAGATAATGTAGTCATTCTTGCCGCTGCAATCGGTGCGACTAGCATAACGTGTCTATATAATGTGAGAGCTACCATTTCGCGTAGGCGAAGACTAATGTATGCAAATTCTGGAAATTCGAGAAATCTTCTGCGGACCGACACATTATACATATATTGTTGCTTGATATTTATAAAGATATTCTCCAATTATCAATCTAGATGCCTGGATTAATTATGAAGCAGGAAAATTTTTTTATCTCGTGAGATTTAGAATTTCGATTCGTCGCATTTCAAAATAGAGCTAAATCTCGCGAGATCTTCACCGTTTCACATACATTCGCTGTAATGTGATTCAAAACCGCTGATATTAGCGCTACGGTTATTTCAGTTAGTGCTTTTTGACTGAAATTACTGCTAATGGTTCTTGTAATATCATACAGTAATGTATCTCCGGAGAGAATTTCTTTTAATATTTTTTTTTCTGCTAGAACAATATGAAAAATTATTCTGTACATCAGTAATTCCGTAAATTGGATTAGCCTCCTATTCTTTCGTGGATTTTAATAAACGAGCTGTAATTTTCCATACTTTATTTTTGCTTATTTTAAATTTATTAACGAAGAAAAATACGGATTTTCTGACGTATGCTTAACTTTTCTCAATTTACCTTGAAAGATTAAAACTGAGACGAGAGCATTAGATATGACGATCGTCAAGTTTGATAAATCATGGATTAGCGATTTATAGTCATCCCTCCTTACGATACAGAGAAAGAAAAAAAAAAAGATGTCGAATTTAACGAGGCGATTAATTTTTTCCGCGACCGAAAACCCTCTCAAAAACCAACTTGTGATTATTTCTGATAATCGCGAGCGTGGAGAAAAATGGGAGAAAAATCGAGCTGTACCGCAAAACGAGTATGACTCGCACATGTACAAATTGCTGTTTGCGAATACCTGCCAGTATCTGGAATTTATTATCGGCGCAAGGAAAAGTCGGTCGACAATAACGGATAGAACGTAATCCCGAGGTATTGAAAAAAGAGAGATATACGTTAGAAGAAATAATATGGAGTTTAAGTAGAAAAGTTGCTTCAATTGCCGACGAGAGCGATTCTACGCGCAGCATATGAGGTTCCCGTGCGTACACCTGCTCTTGCTCGAAGTGAGTCTTTTTTATATATATAATTTCCTTTCTTTTTATCGCGTAGAAGAAAACGCTATTTTATGCCGTGTAATTCCGTCGTCGACCTACACGGGGGTCAAGTTTGACGCGAGGTCGACCGGTTCGATATACGCTTATAGACAAAAGCGCGGATTTAATTCGCGTTTGTGTCATGCGCGCGGGATCCCAGATGCGAACAGATGCCGATTTAGATGGACCGTGTGTCCGGCTTTGATGCCGCCCCGTCCTCCTCGATACTCGATTTCACATGTCGCATCAACAACGTCGTCGGATTGCACCCGGTTTGATATCGCTTCGCATTTCCGACGACGCTACTTTCGAATCGATCATGGATGTGCACAAATGCGACCGTACGGTCGGATTATATATGCGGGAGAGAGAGAGAGAGAGAGAGTAAAGTCGACTGTAGCCCGTGTTTCTCGCCAAATGCTCGCGTATTTCACGTTGTTCTATTTATATATGCGTCCGATATTAATTTTATATTTTGCTTTTTGTTACGATGAATAAAAGCTCGAGATTTCTTCTCATATTCCATCGGGAGTAAATATTAAAAGTTACCAATAAATTGTGCAGTTTATTATATTGTGATGTAGTGCATTTTTCAAGCGTTCACATTTTCCTTCGCCGACTGTAATGACCCTCAGATCGACTGAAATCGTATCCGCGCATCAAAATGGGATCTCTTTCAACGCGCAGTTGCAGTTGCACGAGCTAAGCGCATTTTTCTTTAAAATACGAAACGGAATCGCTCGTGAGAGAGGAGAAGATTACATTCTGTAATTCTAACGCTAATACGTGCACACTGCAATCTGGCGGAAATGCACGAAACCTACTCTACTTGTCTATTTAATGATCTCTGGACTGTAAATCGGGCGAAGAGTTTCATATGGGAGTTAGTTTCACATGGAAGTTTATACTGCAGCAGTTAAAATGGTCTTGAGATATTAACGATTACTGCGATATAACATCTTTTCTATGCAAATTATAAAGTTGTATTTCTATGTAAATTATAAAGTTGTATTTCTAAATAATAAAATTGTCATTTTATCCAACTCTTTCTAATAATTGTTTATGGTAAAAAAGTTTACAAAGTATTATTAGCTTGGTTATTTCAGAAAGAAAGTTCAGCACACGTCCATTTTTAGCGTTTTATGTGTGAAAAATTTCACAATATAAAAATATTTTGGCTAAATAGTACGAGCTAAAAAAGTTATCGAAATTTCAAAACTGAAGGCATCTCTAGATTTATTCTTTTTTTTCCTAATCCGCAACAAAAAATTTTGGTCGCAAATGCCCGAATTTTCGCCCTGAAACTAGCTGCAAAGAAGAAAACAGTTAAAAATTTGATTTATAATATGATTTAAATTTGTGCAGCGAAAATTATTGTATTTTGCTGCAGTTTCAAACAAGTAACTTTTAAACCAATGTAAGTGAATCTAAATGAATTTTTGTACGAATATTTATTAGAGTTTTATTAGTACATGTAAAAATTTTGATTTAATTGGTATTGCTACTTTCCCATAAAATTTGCAAATAAGTACTGTAAAACGCGATTTTACATAAGAATCAAGATTAAACAAAAAATTAAATAACTTTTAAACCAATGAGTGAATTGTGCACAAATTTTACAGATACTTAAATGTAGTACTAGAAGATTCTATAAAATGTTTATATTTTTGGTAATGTTTTGAGATATGTGTGTGTGTGACCCATACATCCTTAATAGCTAAAATTACAAAAAAAAGTTCGCTAAAATTTAACATTATAAGCTAAGAATATTTTCTTTTTCAATCCGAGTTTTACTCGACTTTTGTTCCTTTGCGCTGCAGAGCTTACGTCTGAATATTACGCGATTTATTTTACACATCTCTCACGTTGTCCAACGTCATTCCATTTTTTTCAGTTCAGCACTCTCGTTTTCTATGGTCGGCGCAATTAAATGATTACATTCATTAATTAGTGCGATGTGGAAGTGACTCGCGCAGCGAGTAAATTTCTGCCCGGCGACGGAGACGCCATTTTTACGAGGCCTCGCATACGTCAATGTGTCAGAGTGAAGCTCGTTAAACTTCCTTAAGTTACACGATAATACATCGGCGATAAATTGCAAAAAGGTAAATAGAAGATCCGTCTTCTTCCACGATGTTGCACCCGATGTTGAATTTTTCATGGAAGAAGTAACTCGGCAAGCGATCGGACTGGAACATTTATTAAGCTACGTCTTGCTCGCCTCATCGCGTTGTTCTTATAAAAGGAAACTTGTGTAAAACGTTTAAAAGAAAGTATCTTGTTTAATGGATAAACTCGGGCTAAACTGTGCAGTTATTGGTCATTTATACGATATACTTTCAGCCTTTATTGTGGAATACTTGTTTTTATCAATTTCTTATTAAAAGTAAGACGCCAACGTGTTTTTCTTCCATTACTAGATATATTCAAGGCTTTCTGCAAAAAGGCATAAACGAAGCTTAAACGATTCAAATTGATTTTTCATTACAAATGAATTAACGGGATCTGAAAAATTCATTACGTATCTCTAATTTCATCAAATCTATAATTTATAAATAGGTGAAAGTTTATAATAAATTTATAAATTTGATATAATGTTAGAAATTAAACAGATTAAGAAAAGTGATAAGCGATTTAATTTTATAAAATTGAAAATTTTCGATTTTCTTTTAATAAATGAAAATATAATTGCTTTCTAATTATATACGTTTTCGCTTTTTAATTTATTTTATATTTTTATAACTGTTTTTAAAATGTTTCTCTTTTAAAGATCAGAAATTTCATTTTTCGTCTCACTTTTAAGAATCTTATTTTATGTCAGAGAAATCGAATATAAGAGCATTGTACCCTCTATATGGTATAAGGGAATTCTACGCGCCGATCATATTTTTTCTCTCTCACTTTTTTAAAATCATTTAGGTCACGTCTCTCGACGGCAAAGCTAAAGCACTCGCGATAACGGCATATAGATTGTAGAGCACAAACAACCCTCCAGCTCGAACATCCGTCGATCTGTTCGACACGCGTGTTCGAGGCAGNAAAAAAAAAAAAAAAAACGCGGTTTCGGAATACTGAAGTCGGCTTTGCAATAAATTCGATGGCTTTTGAGACCTAACGGATATATCGAAAACACGCTCCCACTATAATTGCTCCGCATTGAAATTGGATATCGCGACGAGACTTGACACTGTGTACTCGAAACGTACTCGTGCTCGTGTAACACTTAAATCGTTAAAACAAAAGTAGCTGAATTCACTTCAAATACAGATTGAAAATTGCGTGAGTTACGAGATTATTAATTTAATTTCCGCATTAAAAAATGTATAATTTTAATTACATTTACACCATATTCATTTAATTATGCCGTATACGCCACGATATCGATCTGATCGAAGCATATGTACACCTAGACAACACAATGTCGAAAATCAGGACACAAGACGTATTTTGGGCGTGCGTGCTATATTTTCTACTTTTTGTACAGAGAAACAGATTTTGTTTTATCAGACAGCAAATTGACTACAAGCTCTGCTTAAATAAATAATTTATTTTTTATTTGCGCTTTGCTTTCTCCTTCATTTTGTATAATACTTTAGAATGTACTATTGTAGAAACATTTTCTTTCTTTTTTTTTTGTGAAATGGTTGCTACTGCTTCCTAATTTTCTTCCCAACTGTCATATTCATAAGAATAAATTAAAAGATTCGAGATTTGATAAGCTCTAATTAAAAGGAGAGTGAATAGCGAAATCCTTAATTAACTTGAACTTTATATTTGTGGGAACAGGGATCATGAACCTGTGAGCTGATAAGAATTAATTCAGGTGGTTAGAGATTAATTTACATGTAAATGTTACACGTTACACACACTTAAAATTACCCGGTTCAAATGAACCATATTACGTATTCAGCGGCTGAAATTCGAAATGCGAGGCTGGTTGGAAGTATGGGATCGCACGGCGGTCATCCATCGGTGAAAGAGCGCGCGATACAATTATCCGGAAATTATGAAGACTGCCGTACGGAGTAATTGAGAGAGCATAAAAACTGAAAGAACTCTCGTCCGCATTGTGGTAAAGGTTCCCGGCACGGCTATCGAATCGAAATGATCGGCATAACTTGCAGGGTATAATTCGCCGNGTAGTTTTAAAACAAAGTTCTTGTGACTCTTCGTGCGTCGTTAATATACTCGACAAAAAAAAAAAAAAAAAAAAAAGAAAAAAAGGAGAGAGGAAGGAGAAAAAAAAGAGGAAAAACTGATTGCGTCGTACGCTCTGGTTACCGCGAGCGAAGATTTCCATGCATGTTTTTTTTATTTCATAAAATATCGATCCAATCCACATTGGACGAGCCATAAACTCGGCTATTTTGCGAGACGTGTGCTTATCTTTCGGCTCAGCTTCCAAGTTCATTGATCGTGGTGAGGGAGATTTTGAAGGGAGCCGAGAGATAGAAATAAAACTATATGCGGAGAGAGAGAGAGAGAGAGAGAGAGAGAGAGAGAGAGAAAGAGAGTAGAAAAAAGGGGGAAGTGAGAGAAAAATGTCGCAAAGTGGGTTGAGATCGTAAAACGCCTATAAAAAAGTGATAAATCGTGTCGCGGGGTGTTTCTTTCTTTAAAAGAAAGGTTTCACCTTTAAATCGTGGTTATGGCCCGCCAAACATTGCCTTTAATTTCATGTATTCAAAGTGAATCAGTGAGGAGAGTTTGCGCCTTCTCAAGGGAGAGCTCTCCTTGAATAAATAAGGCGCGAACAGCGAATTTCGCATCTCGCGATCTCTCCATCAAGAGATTCCCTGCCGATTCACTTCTGGAACGTCTATTTATATCTTCATCCTCGATATAGCGCGATTGCTCCGTCAAGTGCTAAACAAACGACATACATGAACAGTCAGCCGAAAGCGCAAGCACACCTGGAGCACACACCTCGATGCGACAGCGAGAGAGCGAGAGAGCGAGAGAGCGAGAGAGCGTTTGAAAGAGCAAAGCGCGTCGAAGTCGCGTCGTCCTCGGGGCTACGTGCCGGGTTTCTTAATTTCAGCCGCCCGTGTGTCTCTCATTAATCAGACGACACTGCGGCAAGTACAAGTGTACGCGAGCGCATGCAGCGGAATAGCGGGGTGGGCGGCAGGGCAAAGTAGAGAGGAGAAAGCAGCATCGCTCGCGGGGGGTGAGAAGAGGGTATTCGTGGGCGGACGCGCACGGCGCAGTCAGCGAGTCAGCAGAAGGATACTGCACCTGATCAATTAAGCTGCTAATTGTGCCGAGATCACTGGTCACTGTTGCCACTGTTATCCCCGTCGGGTGTCCTCCACTATCTCGCGTATCGAGAGTCCGACTGCGTGCTCCACTCGTTTCCTCGCATCGTCGTTCCTCTTCCGATTCCTCTTCTCCTCCTCCTGAATCGCTCCTCGCCTCGGATCGGTCGAACGGTAATTCGGATGGGCAGAGGACCAACGAGTCAGATATTACAAATTGGTCCAGCCTTCCGCTGACAGCTGCTCATTGATGAGGAGGCGGCAGCGGCGGCGGCAATGAGCACGAGTACGAGCGCGGCGACGACGAACTTGCGAGCTTGCGCGACCCTCGCACCTCGCACGACTAACCGAGGCCTGGAATCGGGGCTTGCCTGCCACCCTTACCTTTGCCATGAACATTGAAGTGCAGCGCCACGAGCGCTACCCACGGAGAAACTATCCCTTTGGATTCGGATCCGCCTCGTGGGGGTGGATTGTGCCACGCCAGCGATATATCGGGTGGCGCAGAGCGTGTAAGCTTATAGCTCTCCAGACCCTCGCCTCGCGCGCATTCTTGACCCTTCGAGGAATTTTTACACGTCTTCGCCCTGCGTATTAACGTTAAGAATAATGGGAATTGTTGACTTACATTCGATATTTAACGCCCAGTATTTTCTCTCCCTTCTGACACTTTTGTCAATATGCACTTTCTTGTATCCTCTTCTAATGTTTGAAAGGTATTCTTCTCGCAGTTTATATGTATATTACATTCATACATCTACCGTCAGAAAGAATGTTATGTAATAAATGTCAAATGTGAACGAAGCTTAAAAGATAAATTATTAATTATCGCGAATGAGGTGGAATGGCACAGAGACAATAATTTTCTTGTAACAGATAAATATAATCCTAAAATGTTAAGACAAACATTCTATCAATTTTCTATTAAATTTATGCATTTCTGTAATTTTAATTTTTTTCCTATGCACAATTGTGTGCCAAATGTATTGTTATAAAAAAAAAGAAATATTTTAATATAAAATCGATTTATTTTTACACACGATATTAATAAATAAAAACACATTATATTTTTTATTTGAATAGAAGTAATGTCTGTTTGTCTATCTTTTCTCTAATTGCAATTTTTAAATATTATTTTTCAAATATTATTTATTTAAAAATAATATTTATTTCAATAACGAAACTCAGTTTTTTATACACTTAAATACTGCTATATTGTTTTTTAATTGCAAAATTAATGATTAGTGTAAATGCAGTAGAGATTCTCTCGAGCTTTATTTTTATTTTGTCACATACTTATACTCAATTTATATTTGTTCTCGCATACAATATCCAATTTGGATTCAGTATATATTATTTGTACTAATAGGGCTGCTGTCTATCTTGCGGATTTCTTTGCATTCACGTTTTTTCCTTCACCTTATGGCGACGTGCCCGTGGTTCTTTTTTCTCATATCTTTCTTTGTAGGGCAACCACCTGTAACTTCTTCGAGATAGACATTTCAAGCGGCACGCATTCTTATCCTCGTCTAACTCCTATGTTGCACCCTTTCACATCACTTTATATTTTTTATATGAATCGAAAACTTTTCTGTAATGTAATGATTCATGTTGTCTTTCTCTATTAATTTTTAATTGTTTAATTAATTATTCAAATTAATATAAAAAAATTATATAAGTTTAATAAAAGACAATATTATTGCATTTCTATTTTTATTTTTTGCTTAAAGATTGCAAGCAACATTTCTTGTGTTCTTCATAAATTTTTAATTAACACGTATTACATAATTTTAATAAATTTCATAAATTCAATAGTTTCTATATAAAATCAATAAGGAAGAATATTTTTTTGCAATCTTCATATTTTTATGAGAAAAAACCATTGCAATAAGGTAATTAATTAATAATACAGAGATTTATAAATATAGAAATTCTTTTTATGATAATAAAATAATGCAGAAAAATATGCAAACATATATCAGCGGTTGAATAAATAATTCAATCAGAAATGGATGTTCTGCATTATTCGCTATTCATAAAATAGAAAATATGTGCAATGTATAGTACCTTTATCGACATCAGAAAAAATAGAAAACGCATAAACTTAATAAGAAACACATGTGACAGAATCACGATATGATGAAATTATATATTATATTTATAAATAAAAGCAATAAAAAATATATTTATCCGTTTAATTTTTTTCTAAGAAATAATAGATTTTTTTAGACCTTGGCTTCGGTATTACATTATGCTGATGCTTCATCTTTGCATCTTTTCCTTTATTTTATTTTGTATATTAACATATTTCTCTTGTTAATTGTACTTGAATAAGATTATTATTATTATTATTATTATCACGCGCCGCGAAATGCAGAATTATTGATATCTAATAAAGTTTTGCACAATTGTTATGTGTGGACATTTATATTTTAATATTTATCATTCTACATTTATATTGTTTAATTTGCAATAATACAAAATATTACTTTGTTCATATACAAATTTTAATTTGTAATTTAAGTAAAATTTTAATTATTAGCTTATTGATTATTTTGTAAATGTAACAGGTGCAAATAAAAATTCTAGAAAAAATATGAATAACAAAATCCTCATATTTATATATTGTTTCACATTTTTATATTTTATTTTCATTAACTCTATATTGCTGCGATTCAATTATTGTGTAGAGAAAATTGCAGCGACTTACGTTGTAAATAACATATTTTATCCATTCAACAATCTATAATTAAAGAGTAATACGCTACTAATACAAGATTTGATATAAAGATCTGTCAGACTTATTAAATAATATTGAAAACAAAATTACCTAGTCATTAGATATTAAGTTTAGTAATTGCTTAATTAATATAATAATAATTATATAGTAATTATGTAATTATTTTTAACAAATAATTTTTACAAATTATTATTAGCTATGCATTTTCTATTTAGAAAAAAATCTTTCAATTCTTTCATTAAAATATAGATTTTTTAACTTTCAAAATAGAACTTAATAGAAAAATATATCTTTTACGTCATACTTTTATGTTATACTTTATTTTTTTCTGTATTGTACCCGCAAGCTTCTTTTTTATCTTTCTTTATCTTTAAATAATTTATAGTTGAACTACTTTTACCGCTGTAGCATTAAAGTTGTTTCTTATTGCTATTTTGTCTTCTGTATCACGTTCTTAAGTAACTTCATTCTTATTGCGAGATGAAGTCAAATACTAAAGAATTTACATGCAAATGTAGGCGTATTCTTACATATGCGCGTGCAAAAACTTTAATATTCCTCTCCATAATGGAATTCCTCCCACCGTATTTTTATTAGTTTCATGCACGTTACATTCCAAGCTCATATTATCTCTTTGCGCTCTATGTCTTTGACCACTTAATAGTCAATTTAACACATAGTAACATGTTCTTTACAAAAAAATTTTTATGTCTCGTTGACATATCTGATAAACAATTTTCATGTTATAATCAAAAAGTAAGAGATTGCTTGATTGCTCAGATATTGCTGAAATTTTATTTGTTTTCGTATTTTGTTTTATTTTACATGAATAGAAAACATTTAACAAAATGACGAAAGCATTATCTCATGAATTTTTTAAAACACGTATGCTTTATAACAATTTTCTTTGCTTTATATTGTTTTCTCTCTCTCTCTCTCTCTCTCTCTCTCTCTCTCTCTCTCTCTTTCTCATAATATTTTATAATATTGTTTTATGTAATTTTTTTTTAAATTATTTAAAAATTAACATTTTTATGTAAGAAACTAAATATACACTTTTTAAAAATATCATACATCATATAACATTACTAGTATTTTAAATAAATATAAATGTGTGCATAAATATAATATGGTAATTATTATTATTGTTAAAAGTAAGCTGCAAAATCTTAATATTTTTCGTTGCTCGCCTGGTCGAAAGACAATCTATGCCCGTTGACAAAGACATACAGCATATACGATTGTTGACCGTGCCTGATAAAATGTCTGACTGGTTTATCAGCCCTCTGATAAAATTGAATATCAGCGAATATGTGGGCGGACTGCCACCTGACATTTCTCTTCCCTCTGACATGTACCTTACATGCTTCTTCTCTATTCTCATTTTCTATTTTATATCTCTTGTTCGCGATCAGTATTGTATGTATTTTCTTCTCTTGTTTTCTTTTCATTTTGCCTCTTTTTTCCTTTTCCTTTCTCTTATCCTCCCTCTGGTCTCTCCGTGTCTACCTCAGCTTTCTCAAGCTGGTCTCTATCTGGTGTCTTCTTTTCCATCTACCTTACTTTCTTTCTCTCATTTCCTAGCTCTCTCCTTTACCTCCTTTTTCATCCTGTGCTCAACGATATCTCTCGATCTCTCCCTCTCTTTCTTCCGCCCTCTCACACCCTCCGTCTCTCACCAACGGGCTAAACTCGCTGGAGAGGTTCAGTCGTTGACGCGCCGTGAAACCAGCAACAACCATGTGAGTTTATCATCAATTTAAAAAATTAATGCGTAAATGACATCGGGAAATCTGTCTAATCTCGATAATTATCGTTTCTCATTATTATCAATGTGCTCATCAGGATTAATCACTCAACAGTCGTTTTAATTGCGTCGAGTTAAACTAATATTGCTACAGAAACCGGTACAAATTGGAATCATTATTTTATAAACAATATTTAAATGTAAAAGATAAATAATTGAATCGATTGCGTTAGCTGTCGGACGGATCATATTGCTGTTCTACTGAACGGTCGGACTAAATTGTTTGCTTCAACTGAAAACTGACTACAACTGGGATTCTTCACTTATCGTTTTCATGCGAGTCGCTCATGGCTTTTCTTGCTATTGAATCTTAATCTATTGCGAAGGTAAGAAAATATAATCACTATAATAAATATTTTTTTGTTAATGTTCTGTAACATATTCACTCCATTGCGATGCTAATACTTTTGATCTTAAAATTCACTTTAGATTGAAAAAAATTTATATCTTATTTATCTGTCTGCTACATAAAATAAAACAATATAGTTTGAAAATAATATATAATAATAATAATAAATAAAAATAATACGAATAGCCATAAATTCTGCACATTGTAATAAATATTCCACTTCGTTTTTTAAATAAATTATTACAGACATGTTTTACATTTAATTCGATTATATTGAGAGCAAAGAAATTATTGAACAAATTGGCATTATTTTATTAGATTCTCTATAATTTCTAAACTGAATCGCAGTTTGCTTTTAAAGCAATGCAATAGTCATGTAAGCCGATAATGTAGTTCAATTTCGGATCGATCGTTGCCAATTTATTGAAAGATTAGCCGAGTCGAGATTTCGATAACGCGATTGCACTGCGAACAATTTATAGATAGCGCATGGTTACCGGTTTATCAAAAGTCCAACGTTGATCGTTTGTAACAGATAAATACAAAATCGAGCATATAATCCGATTATAAAAAACCATTGTTTTTTTCTTGGGGTTTCTATATGACCATTTCTGACTTTATATTGTGCAAATAATTGTACAATTATAATTACATTAAAATTACAATAATTGTATACAATCATGCTTCGTTAGATGCATATGCTTAGGGATTTAAATCCTAGAGTGTATTTCTCAAAGATGATACACACATAACAAAATAAACATGATCTTATATATTTACGCATTATAATATAATGAAATCAGATATAATCACAGACACGATCATATAAAGACTAATTTTCTAAATGATTATTATATAATTTCATTATTATAATTATTATTTATAATTTATTATTATTATTTTATTAATTATAATTATTATAACTTCTAGTCGGGTAAACATAATTATCGTGTTAATCAGCTTGAGAAAGCATTGCGACTGTTTAATGTGACACGTTTTTTTACAAAAAAAGAAAAAAACAATCGTCAGTGCATAAGTGCAACGAAAAAAAAAAATCAACTGTGTATTTTATGTAAAAGAGCTGTAGTTTAGTCGAAAGTATTGATTTGGCAAGATAGTCGTAAACAAAAGACAGAATTTGTTACAATGATATATTGTGAACTGAGTGTCAGGTACACGATACAGACCGCTTATCTTTCTCAGTAGACAAGAAAAAAAAAGGTACAATTTATCTTCCACATATATAACAGACGTTGTATTATATTATATTTCCAATCTGTCTGCAATTTTTTGAAGGTGCGTAATTCTTCGTCAGATTTTATTATTTTGAAATAAATTATACTAAAATTACACTAAAGCGCATAAATGTCTGACAAAAATGAGAAATACGCGTTTGTATAAAGAATTACATTTCTTTTAAAGTGAAGAGAAAACTAAAAAATTTAATTAACTTAGAACACTTGAATCACATAGTTATTTTTAAAGCAGTCATACAGTTATTTTAAAAAATGCGAGACGTATAAATAAATTGCATTGCCTACTGCAAAACTATAAGACAAAAAGATTCAAAATTAAATTGTAAAAAGTAACCTTTCATGTCATCTGTCATGATGAAGCAATGACGTACTCGGGGGATTAATCGGGTGGAAAAATGAACATTTACATGGCGAAACACTAGCCGTGTACAGCGGCGACGCGATTTTATGGCTTTCCACGCGAGTAAGATAAATGAGCCTCTAAATTACTATACAATGAATAGATTCCTCCTGGAAAATTCGCACATAAGACGTTACGTTACGGTTGCGATTAATGGATATTCGCGGCATTAACATGACAATACGTCGGATATAATCGGATTTGTCCTTTACTTTGGTTTTCATGCGGGAATATCCGAGGATGCATTGCACCGAATGGACGCATTGTAGCATTGAGACTTTGATGCCATTGTATAAAATGTTGCACGCGTGCACACATCGTACACATCGCGCGATAAAATTCTGTTAGGGAATGCTACAACGAAATTACGGTTTCACGACTTACATGTACGTCAACAACTCCTTAATGATCTTCCCAAAAAGGAAATAACACTTCAACAGCTTTCACGTTTCACAACGTCTTGAAACCGAAACACTTTGAAATATATAAATTAACCTGAGTTCTCTCAAACTCTAGACTGAGATAACTGATCTTCTCGTCGACGACCTTTTATTAACGATCCTAAGTGTCTGTGGGTGAGTTATTAAGTATAATTATCGCGTTAATCCGCTTGAGGAAATATCGCAACTTTAATAATACGATTTGCATGAAAAGATGGAAATAATGTCTAACGATAGATAATTATGCTAATAGGATTAATTAACGTTTTATATATTTTTTCCGTAATTGTATATAATAAATAACTGATATTTTTTTATTTTTTGTTCATTTTGACTATTAACAACTCTTACATTAGAATAATTAAAACAAAATCCTTATAATAATGTACGAAATATATGCAGATGTGTAAATTAAATATAAAAATTATATTACATTTTTTCAAAGATTTAAGCACTGTAAAAAATTTGAATTTCTTATTAATTGATATCTCTTGCATCTATTCTGAATAAATTATTGCAACGGATGCTTTCATGCGTCTTTGTAGTACCGTGCATTGTTCTCTTTCTAGGTATTATAGACAGCGGATCGAATATTGGATCTAATAACTGCACGACTCTTCCGTATATTGTGTTGTTATTGTCATCCATCATTGTTATCAAATTATTGTCAGGATACGAAGTATTAATCACTTACTATCATTTCGAAGCAGTATGTTATCATTGATTAATAATATCATTGATTAATATCTATTAAAATTTGTTTTAATTTCTATCTCTTCGTTAATCTGTTGCCGACAAAACACTTTTTCTTTATAAGCTCGATGTATTATATTGAAAAGAAAAAATTGATTGTTTTATAAATCATATAATATCAATGCTATATTGTCATTTTTTTGCTATTATTTTTGGTTTTTTTATTTTGTTACACTTTCAATCAAAAAAGAAGCGTTTAATTTTAAGATATTAAAATCTTTTGTTTCTGTCCCTGTTTTTTAAATACTTAAAAATATTTTAGTTTTAAACGGTGTTCAGATTTAAAATACTAAAATGTTTAAAACAGGAATTTTTAATAACTGTAAATGTTTTAGTATCTCAAATCTAAACACCGTTCTAAAATTAAAACATTTTTAAGTATTTAAAAACAGAGACAAAAATCAAACATTTTAATATCTTAAAATTAAACACTTCTTTAAGTGATATCTGTGTCTTTACATTTTGATATTACACCTGGTTATTTATCCTAATTAAAAGCCAGACAACGACTAAGAGTGTCGACATAATGAGAAAATTCCACTAATGATAATTTAGAACAGAATATTCTATAATCTTTTTGGGAGAGAGATAGATTTGTAAAAAATTAAGAAAGTGATTTACATTATTTGTTGTTTGTATATAAAAGAGGTTTATATATAATATTTTTTGCTTTCCATTAATCGCTTTGTATAAAATAGCTTTTGGTAACGGTACTGCCCGCGGCTACAGTAATTTAAATTGCAAAGAGAACTGT
Source organism: Solenopsis fugax (assembly GCA_003595255.1). Lineage (NCBI taxonomy): Eukaryota > Metazoa > Arthropoda > Insecta > Hymenoptera > Formicidae > Solenopsis > Solenopsis fugax. The sequence continues at coordinate 30,341 of QKQZ01005068.1, read as the reverse complement.
TTTAGAATTAAAATTTCCCAAGTTGGGATACGTAACTGTACTATTTTCACCCTTGTCGTCGGATAATCCGAGACAGTTGTAATTTGTGTTTCTCAGTATCCGGCTTGATACGATGTTGCTGTTTACTTCGGTGCTCACTCATTATTATTCAAGAATCACACAGTTCAGAATGTACCATTCACGCCTACGTACATGTCACCGCACGATGCTACAAAATCCGAGTAAATAGAAAAATACGGTAATAAATACCGTTTAAATTTATTGAGAGAAAGTATTACTTAATACTAATGAAATTATATGGAATTACTTTTCGTCAGTAAAATCACGAAATCATTTTTTACGTACATTTCGAATTTCTTTTCATTGACATGCGACTCACACAAAGTCTCAAATTGGGTCATAAGACGTCTTACAGACGCCTAAAAGTCACATTTCCGAAAATAGTCTTAAAGACTAATTTTCTTATGACATGATTTGGAACGTTGTGTTGGGTACCTATTCGTAATGAATTTATTGCAAAAAAATTGCATTTTTTCTTTTTCTAAGAAAGGCATCTTATGATTCACTCAATGTATTAAATTACATTACAATTGCTAATTAGATTAGTGGAACTATGATATAAAAAGAAACTTCTTGTTCCTCTCGAAGTACAGGTTCGAGAGATTATTTAAAGAGCTTCTAGGAGCCGCGACCGTGTTAAAAATTTTACGTATATTGACTTTATAAATACTTATACCATAGTTCGATAAAATATTCATAGATTGTCGTGTCGTCCGTTCGCGCATTAATATGAGGCGAGATGAGCGAACTACAAATTCTAAAACAAGCTAACTTCGCATTATTAAACAATTTTGCGAGTTGCGAGTTTCTGATGGAGTACATTTGATTGGTATAGCTGATGCGATTATGCGTTCACGCGCTTCTACGGCCATAAACTTCTCAAATGTGTTGCGTAATGGACCAATTTCCAAGCGAAACTCGAAATTCGGAATTATGCCCGTAAAGTATACATTGCGAGAACGGGATTGCGTAAGACGTACTTTGCATATTACATACGTGTTTATGCGGATGAAATGCTTGGTTAACGCTCTAACGCTCGTGCATCTGCAACTCCCGAGTAATCTGTGATCCGAAAGGTCACCTAACGTACGTTTGTTTAATACGAATTCAGGGCGAAACCCATTCAGGGTACATATTACGTCACGTCACGTAATTTCCCTTGGGAATATTTCTCAAAGAAATCCATTACATTGTCGGAGCTCAAAAATTGGAGAAGTCAAAAAAGAAAAATGTGGAAAAACGTGTCGGGAATTTTCATGAAAATTTTTCAACGCGAGTTTGTTTAAATTGAATAGCACATTGTTTTCGCAAAGTAAGACAACGGTAACTGAGGTGGATCAATCATAATTTCTCAAGTTTCTTTTGTGAATAGCTAAGAAATATTAAACTCGTTTATAATTTCAGTTTATGCATCTTACATAATAATAATATGATTTTGATAAATTATTAGATTCAATTAATATTTTCTCTGCTCTAGCCTAATATTTGATTATAATGTACAAAGAAATCAAAATAATTTATAAATGTATAAATATATAAATTAATTAAAATTAATTAAAATTTGACAAATATATACACAGAAAGACAATAGGTGGTTTTAAATAAATGTTAAATAAATCCGAAATTATAATCTGCAGTTTTAATATTTGAAAAAAATTTTTGTCATCATGCGTATGACTAAACATCTCTTTATATTGAATGATTTCTATGAATTGAATACTCATTCATAATTATTCGCACTTCTTACAAAAATAAGTGGAGCTTATAGTCACCTATAATTGTGATTGCAAGGTGCGAAACTCTGTAAACAAGGAGATAGAGATTGCAAATAGATATAACGAAGCCTTGAACGAAGCTGCGGTGCAGAGGAAGTAATTCATTACCCACGCGCGTTAATTACACAAGATACTTTTGCATGCAATATGTTTGACAAACAGAGAACATGTTGTAATTGCAACGTAGTTATCTTAATCAAGATAAATTCGTATTTCGCTATTCAAATGTTAACTGCGACTACAAGTAGTTTTAAACAATTCTAACAATTCAATTTGTTATCTTTCTGTTTCTAACGATTTTGATCTTTTCGATTTAGAATTAATTCGACGCAGCCCTAATTAAGCTAATTATCAATTATTGATTTTACTCACGACTCGTAGCAATGCAATCACCGATAATTTCTAATTAAAATCGTGGTTCAATTAACTATTGCAGATTAATCTTTACTCCTCGAAGTGGTTTGCTCTAATAAATATTAATTGTTTCTTGCTTCTTCTCAATCATATGATTATAATGGTATAGCCAGTTTTCCCGGCGAAAATAAAAATCGGAGTGTAAAATCGTAAGGGAAGAGTGACAGAAGCGTAAACGAAACTTCTAGGAAATAAATTGGAAAAGAGGAACGTAAAAGAAACGTTTTAAGAGATAAATGTTTTAAGAGAAAAGAGACTTTGGCTCTTTTATGTTCGCTGTTCCAATGTACGTTTTCTAGAAGTTTTCGCGCTTATGCTTCTGCCATTCTTTCCTTACACTCTGATTTTTATTTTTGCCTGGGTTGTCCGAAGCGTTAATAAATTTAATTATTTGACACGAATTTCCTATACGAATCAACATACTGTGATGATACTATTAACACGTAATTGCTTCATCTTATTTGTTAAAAATTTACTTCATAATTCAGTAAAAATAAATTAATTTAATGAAATATACTAGGTTTTCTATGTACCAAATTGTATTGTGTGTTTGACGTGATGGTTCGCAAGATTAAAATAAGATTAAAAATTCTAAAAGAAGAGCCTACATGTTGCATAATTATACACATCTAATTTTCTCTAGACTATGAGCGAAACAACGAACGTTTTGCAAAATAGAAACAGAAATTCAAAGAACACAAAACTTCAATCTGCCAGGCTTTTAAAAAAACCATGTATTATGTAATTTAGACGTTTTTTATTTGAAATTTTCCAACTATGCAATAGCGCGCAAGCATTCTATTATTTTCTTTAAAGGTCAAGCAACAAATATTCCATCTAAATACAAAAAAGGAATAATGGTTTCGTCCGCAATATTCGGAGCGGCTGCCGGCACGGGATTAGCCCTAGTGGTGGCCATGACAATCGTAGTTTATCGTTACTACGCTGTGAAAAGAAAGGGAAAGTGGAATTGGAGCAACCTGCCGGATCGTTGGCCAGATCCACCGAATATCAGGAGCAGTAACGACGATCAGCTTCATCATCACCACTGCCACGCAGCGCCAACGTCACATATGCTCGACTGCTGGAGGAAGCCGCAAAAAAGTTATTACGCTGTACAGACTGGGGTTAGTAGTTAACTATTGGTTCATTATTGATCAACTATATATAATGGTAATGACCCATAAAATTATTAATGGTCATTCATTCTTTTTTCTATGTTAGCAAAAAATTCTGAATTTCGTTCGTGCTGTTTTTGAAATTTATCATTTTTTGTGTTCTATTATAATTGTTAAAACAATTGAAAATTTTTCACTAATGTAAAATTGTAATATATGTTTAACTCGCCCTCGCCGACCCAAGACAGGTCCAATTTGACCTCGTTACGTGATTTTTTTTCTTTGAAAAATACGTAGCAGAATAAGTTATGGAGTAAATTGACTCTATCTTGGGTCAATTCGATTACTTATTTATTCAGACAACACGAAGTCTAAAATTGGGTCAGAAGGTGTCTTTAAGATACCTTTTCAAAAGTAGTCTTAAAGACATCTAAAAGATGCCTATTCACAGGATAGTCTTAAAGACATCTAAATAAATTGAAAGATTTATGTATGAAGCAAAATATTGGTGATTGCTGTAGCCATGTCAGATTAAGAAAAACACATTAGATGAAACTGATTTAAATTTCTTAATTTTTTTTCGTTCTCGATATAAAGTCGACCAGCCTAAGTCACATTTGTGCCTATATTTTAATTGTGGAAAAGAATTTTTAAATTTGTAAATACAATTAAAAAAAATAGTGTGCTGAAACAAATCGCATTTGTTCGGTAAAACAGGATAACTTTAGCATCCCCTTAAAATTATTTTTTACCGATTTACTTGAAATTTAAAAATACTTTTGATCTATAAAGATATCAGCTGTACTGACGAGTTTCATTGATAGTTCTCGCGTTTGCCAACAATTATTGATTTATCACAAGCATTCATGTGTCGATAATTTACTGGTAAAATATGAAAATGTCGGTAAAACAGTTTCTGTTAGCCAAAAGTTGATAAAGGTAGAACTTAGCTACATTTGATCCATGCAGTGATCGCAACAGGATAACGTTCTTACATGTTGCCTTGTGTCGACAAGACAGCTTGAACATATCTAAAATTGTTGAGATATTATAAAGAAAAATTACAAAACGTATAAGATATAAATGATAAGAAAATGCAATATTAATTTTAAATAAAATAAAAATTGTATTAAATATCGAATTGCGTCTACAATAATTTTGATAAATTTAATGTTAGATATATAGGAAAAAAATCGATAATCTTCGAACTTATTAATTAAAAAAAGATGAATTTAATTATTAATTAAATGAATTAGTAATTGTTATATACTAAAAAAAGTATAATACATTTCTGTGATGTATGGAACTTTTATCTTTTTCATGGTTTTGCTAAGTATACGTCGTGAAGAAATAATCTTATATACGGGAATGGATACGACGTAAACAAATCCATATAAGGCTGAAGTTCAATTTGATTGATGTGACCTATATTTTTATGGGTCTATTTTTCGCAAAACTCAAGCTGTAGATACAAACACGCGAAATGTAGAAGCAATCAGAGAAGGCAAGCAAACACAAATGTATTACGTACATTTAAAAATAAATCAAACAAAATATACCTTTCACCGTCATAAATGTGCAGATAACGTTATAAATAAAATGAATGAGATTCATAAATTTGTCACCTCGTTTTTCGTGTCTACACGTAATTATGAAGAGTCCTCTATACCGCACGAGAACATTGAATCTAGAATTTCGATCGATAGAGCGCCCATAACCGTGACGGATATTATTTTCAGAGATACGACTCGCAACTCGCAACACAACACGACAGACAGATAAATTTTGTTAATATAAAGAAACACTTATACACGGAGAGAATTTTCTCTTAAAATCTATCCTCAAAATTATGACAGTCGTGAGACTTCGAAGAATTTAACTATAACTTCAATAAAAAGAAATTAAGAAATTTTTAGTACGAATTTAACCATAATATTTTACAAAATAATTTAATTAAATTTTATCATAATTTTGCTCAATTTTACTAAAATTATAATAAAACTCTTCAATGTCCATGTTATCTCATGATTTTGAAGGTAAATTCTAACAGAAAATAAATCTCTGTATTTATTTCTATAATATATGTGCCTTTAATCTAACTTTTAATTCACAATTTATAATTTATTCATGGATGTTGTTACAAATGCCAGAGAAACAATTTATTATTAAAGACATCGATATTAAAACTGATGAAACCTTATTCTTTTAATTGAGAGGTTCTGAAAATATATTAGTTATAGGTTCTATTTAATGAACTTGATTACGTAATAAATAATAACAGATAATACGGTGTATAAAATGTAAATTATTCCGTTTAATTTTTTCTCTTTCTCTCTCCCTCTTTCCAAATTAAATACATATTCAATTTGTGATTGAAATATTTTTCAAATATTCAATTATTTTATAATACTTTTTTTTAAAGTTGGAAAACATTAAATTCTACAACAATAGTAGAGTACTAGCAATAAGTAAAAACAATCTAGATTAATTCTTTTCAACCCTTAAAAAAGTTCGAGAGAGAGTTGCGAGAGTATTATTTTAAATTCTTTCTCAGTTTATTTTTGAATAAAACATGCGCGAGAAATGTTTCATTGTCTAATTTTCTGTTCAAATCAATTTGCAAAATTGTAAACTTCTATTTTATGCAAAGTGTATTGAAGGTATACTGTAATTAGGTTAATGTATCGTATACTCCGTTATATTGAAAGACGCGAGATTACTTAGTTCGTCCAAGTTTTATTCTTAAATTTAAATATTGCCATCATTACAGCAATCTCATTTTGTTAGAAAGCACTTCAAACAAATTGTTATACATCGTGCAGTTATAACGTTTTATCAATGAGCGAATTGTTATAAAAGAAAAGGATCTTCACACTAAATAAACGTCATTCTTTTCATTCGCGCGATGTTATTTGAAAATCAACAAAGTAGTAATGTAAATTTGTCGTTCAAATGTCACCGTGAGAAAAATAGTCCAAGAAAAACAACTCGTCCACAATCAATAACGTAGTTTGCGTGCCTACTTGCTTATACCCGACATTGTCATGATCGCAAAGAAGTTGAAAAGTACATCGAAGGAGAGAGAGAGAGAGAGAGAAAGAAGAGGAGCAGATAAAAAGGAGAGAAGGTTTTAGATTTAAAATTTTATACGCTGGTATGTTCTGATTGTTCGTGTGAATCATAATATGGATCGTCTTCGTATAACGAATTCCTATATCACGACAGAACACGTACAACAATTTTACCGCTCAAGAGCGGATGTAAATTAATATAACGTGTGCAAGAGTTGCGCAATCCTTTCGTGTCCCACTTGTTGTAAATTAAATTAAAAAGTGTTGCTTATTTTAAGCCCCCTCCCCCCCCGATAAGTTTAATGTATTCCTGTCTGGTTAATGTCTAGACGCGAATGCGGAATTATTATTTAAGAGCCACTTAACAAATTGAGCTACGTAGAAGAGATCTTTGCTAACCGTTAAGTAAACCTTATTAAACTAAAAATTGACTGACCTTATTTCAACCGGAATTTAATTTAACGGAATAATTATATGCTGAAAAAATTAAGAGATTCTAATTCTCTTAAACAAACGAGATTGGGCAAAAAATATAAAGATTTTTAAGAAAATTTATTTGTTTAAATTTTCTCCCGTTTTCTGATAAATATTTGCCATTAAATGTTTACTGTTAAATATTTATTATTTGTCGCACATCGATCGATCTTTTTGCAAAAGAATCAAGAAAACATCGTATTACAAGAGTTGACAATTTTTTATCGTTGTTATTTCTCATCTGCAACGTTACTATTATAAAATTGACTCAAAATATACTTAGTATAATATAAGTATGTAATAATTATAACAATTGAAACGTTCAAATCGTCTTTATCGATGTACTTGAAGAGAGAGAATGACCATGGAATGTAATCACCTTGGTAATGGTGTCGCGCGTTGCAAACAAATGCTAATTAACATATTTATTCAGCACTAGTAATTATGTTATATATACATCTGTATTGAGGTAAGGTGTAGCAAACATCGTTGAAAGGAGAGTATAACTAATTCTCCTCCCCAAAATCGTTGTCGTCCCTGAGGTGTAACCTGTTGCGGCGCACGCACCTTTTCCTGTCTCACTTTCGTGCCCATCTTCTCTTCCGTCTTCCGTCACCTCCTGGTTAGTATCTCTCTCTCAGTCTTTCTTCCTCCCTCCCGCTTTCTCTCTCTCTGTTTCACCCGTCGGTGGAACGGCGGAACCGGCCGCCTACCACCCCCCAGAGCCACCAGCTACGCTCAGCGGCGAATCGTCGTTTTCTGGTGGTGCACGACGAGCCCTGGCACTGGTCGGGCGCGTATAAAGTCAGTCGGGCTAGCCCAGTATCGCGGCACGGTGATACCCGGTGACACACATCCATGTCAGGTCGCGCGATAGACGCACCGTCGAACGGGATCGAAGGTCGCCAGAGTATCCCGCATTTTCGTACATATGCGAGGGTGTGCTTTAAATTAATCCTGTGATCGGGTGGTAATCGTAACGATCGCGAGACTTTCGGTAAAACAGCTAGTACACCGTGATCCTTAACGAGGGTAAAGAACACAATTAATCATTACTGCGTGTCGTGAAACCGAGACTTGTTTCTCCTCCTCCTCCTCCTCTTGTTGTCACTCGAGCGACCGACGCGACGAATCGGGTCAACGTGGCGTCTAAGTAGTTGTAATCCGCGACGGCTCAGACATTTATCTCGCGCCCCTTGCTGGAGAGATATGGAATAGGCAGTTGTGACGTAAAATTAATTGGATCGGGCCACGAGTAGAGTAATGAGCTGCGGTCGTGCACGACCGCTGAACCGTAATGAAATTAGATATCTCTCTCTCTCTCTCTCTCTCTCTCTCTCTCTCTCTCTCTCTCTCTCTCTCTCTCTCTCTCTCTCTCTCTCTCTCTCTCTCTCTCTCTCTCTCTCTCTCTCTCTCTCTCTCTCTCTCTCTCTCTCTCTCTCTCTCTCTCTCTCTCTCTCTCTCTCTCTCTCTCTCTCTCTCTCTCTCTCTCTCTCTCTCTCTCTCTCTCTCTCTCTCTCTCTCTCTCTCTCTCTCTCTCTCTCTCTCTCTCTCTCTCTCTCTCTCTCTCTCTCTCTCTCTCTCTCTCTCTCTCTCTCTCTCTCTCTCTCTCTCTCTCTCTCTCTCTCTCTCTCTCTCTCTCTCTCTCTCTCTCTCTCTCTCTCTCTCTCTCTCTCTCTCTCTCTCTCTCTCTCTCTCTCTCTCTCTCTCTCTCTCTCTCTCTCTCTCTCTCTCTCTCTCTCTCTCTCTCTCTCTCTCTCTCTCTCTCTCTCTCTCTCTCTCTCTCTCTCTCTCTCTCTCTCTCTCTCTCTCTCTCTCTCTCTCTCTCTCTCTTTCTCCCCCCTTGTCTCCCTCTATTCAACTTTATACGCGATTAAACGGAGAGTGGCGATTGTGAAGAGCGAATCGAAGCGAAATATTGTATCGGCCAAGATAAATTTCTAAAAAGTAGGGCGAAACGGACAGCTGCAAGAAAAGGATTGCAATCCTTAAGGGATTTAAGTCCGAGCCAGATAATACGGTAATATCATTTTCAGGAACCTAAGTAGGTACGTCAATCAAAACAAATATTGATTTTAACTGACGTTTGGATCGACATTGCTTATTCCTTTTTCACGATATTTATTGAAAACCGATTTGAAGTGTTCTTTCTTCACTAAATATCGCAATAATCCTCGAGACAATCAAATCTAGTAATCGTCGTGACATTCTAAATAATTAAGATAGCACGAGAATTAAAGTTTTAATAATGTTAATGATTCTTCAAACTAACGTTCGAAAGTAAAAGAGAAAAAACAAATTCCGAATAAACGAATACCTGATAGATGTCATTAGCTTAAAAATAATGCGACACTTTTTGCATATAAAAATTTAATATGTCCCCTTGAACTAGATTCTATGATAATGCAAATACATTAAATTAACATTTGATCTTTTAAAAAACAAAAGGCTGATATGTTCAACAAATATTGTGTTACAGAATTAACATTATTATAATCCTTACATTTATTATCTGTACACCGGTTTCAGCGGTATATTGATTTTTAGTCAATATTAAAATAATATTAAAGCGATAATTGTTCTTTTACACTGCAATTTGTAATTTTAACGGCATACATTAATCATTTACATTTTACCAGCTGAACGGATTATCGCGATTAATCCAATATTTTTTTTCTTACGAAAGCCTAACACGTTAAAAGCCAGTGAAACCTGTATTTTTTGCCATTGTAAATTTCTCCGTCGCTTTGATTTTCGCATATCGGGAAAAGTCCCGACCAATGGCATGAATGCGTCTCGATTGGCGTGGACGAGATTGCTGTCGGGAACTATATCCGAATCGGCCCAGGTAAAGCGACGAGATAATTAATCGGCCGCAAACGTACGGCAATATCGTAACGCGACTGATTGATTCAACGAAAGTGAATTGTGCCCTAGGCAAATGCATCTTTACTTCAAACATAATTAATATATCGCGGATTTTATTGACAGTTATACAGTGAACAATAACAACAAGCTGGGCAATGATATTGAACATTTCAATGATATTGAGAAGTTTTCATCGAAACGAGATCATTTAAGTGTTAATGAAATCGATCGTCACAAACTCTGATACGTCGGGTCAGACTTAATTATTTAATTATTTTTCGCCTTCGCGGTCTACCTTCGCTTTTGATCAAATTGATATCCTCCAATATGCAGCACGCGCTTGTAATATTTATGCTATTATAATAAAAGCTTCTCATTAATGGCACTTACACTAAAAGCTTTTATATACTATTAATTTATGTGAAAATTCACTCCTGTTGGTAGTCGGGCGAGTAAATAAATGTTGATTTTTATCGCGGGACAGATAGAGAGATTCGCGCGCGACTTTCTGTGAAATTGTTATTTCACCTCGAGACGAGTTCGGAGCTCAATCGCTCGAGGAACTGCGCCACTCTCCAAATACTCCGCCGGTACGCGAATGTAAACTTTTGCGTTTGCTCGAGAATCACGCGCGGGCTGCTCCGGAATTGATTGCTAAAGTGGTGAAAAAGATTTTCGCGTCGAACATCCGGGCGTCTGGCGCGCGCGAATCTCGCGAGGCTGACGAAACAAGAGTTTCGCGATTGCAGGTGGAAAAGCTGACGAAGCTGCAGGCTACGCTAGATCCGAGTCGTCGACGTCCTCCCGCTAATTATTTCCGCCGTGTTAAAAATCGTGCCGAGCACTGCCGAGAGACGAGCGTACGTAGCGAACGTACACGGTGAACTCGAAGTCGACGGATCCGTCTCGCGATCTTCGGACTGGGGCCGCCGTTTTGCACGCGTTCGTCAAGGTGCCGGACAAACTGTCGGAGGTTCTGGGGGTCCTGGAGTTATGTGGTGGAGGCGGAAGCGGCGGTAGCGGTGCTGCTGCTGCTGCTGCTGCTGCTGCTGCAGCCGAGGACAAGACTATGTCGGGCAACACGCCGAGCGGAAGCGCGGCTATTAAAATTGGCGCAGTGACGGGGGTGGCGATAATCAAGGGTAGATGGGCGCAAAGAGGCACGAGATCGCCCCTCCCTTCCGTCGCTAATACCGATAGTGCCGACAGTACGACTTCGACCAGCTCGGAGGTACAGCTGTACATTTTAGAATTGCATACAATTTTAAATATTTGCAGCTCAGTGACTCAATACTTGCAATACAAGATGTCATTTTCTATGTTTTGCACTTTTAATCTCATTTTCCGGCTTATTTAAACACGGAGAGAATTTTTTCTCAAAATTTACTCTCAAAGTCATAGCAGATTGTCGTGGAACAACACGGATTTTGAAGATTTTTATTACAATTTTTAAAAAATTTAATAAAATTTAACCAAATTATTTTATATTATAGAATACTTTAGTTAAATTTTATTAAAAGTATAGTAAAATTTCTTCAAAGTTTATGTTGTCTCACAACAATCACGATTTTGAGAGGGAGAGACTATATTCTAAAAGAAAAATCTCTTTATGTGTACTTTATATTTTTTATTTCGCATATGCACAACATATTTTCATAATATCTCAATTAATTTATATTTAAGTATGCATTATGAAATCGTTATTATTGTTAACTCAATTATGTCCATTTTCACCAATGTAGATTAACTTTGATCTCGGTTTAATTTAATCTTTATCCTTTTCTAGCTCTAAAAAAAAGATAAAGGCAAGTTAAACTGAGATCAAAGTTAATCCACATTGGTGGAGATGGACAGTAGAAATAAAAATAAAATCGAAATTAAGTTTGAACGATTAAAATGCACATGATCTGGAAAAGTTAAATTCAAAAGTTTAATTGTTCTATGCGACATCTTTTTAGATTTTGCTCAACACATATAAATCTCAAAGAAAAATATGTCATCGCATAATTCGCGAAAACTTTAGACGCACGCGATAGCGCTCTCAGCACCTCGGAAATCTGGATGCACTTGTTGCGCCCGTTCTAGCGTGGGCTTCTCTCTCTCTCCCTCTCTCTCTCTCTTTATTACGCGTGTGACTTCGCCCACCGTTCCGTTCTCTTGCGTGTCGCGACAATTTTACGTCGCACGTGCAACTAATCTCAAACGGTGGATTTAATTATAATTGTTCATTATCTTCGAGAAAAGCAATGCCATTTCTTTGCTATTCAATTTAATACACGTGGCTTTGGCGATATTTAACGCGTGAAAGTAAATTCTTAAAAAAATGTTGAAATTAAAAAAGAAATCGCGAAACAAAATTCTGAAACGAAATAAAAGTTACGCAAGCTTATCGATGTTGTTGATTCCTGTAATGGAATCACTATAAGTAACTTGAGTTTTGGACCTCGCCATAGAAAGAGTTGACTGTTGTCCATCGGTTCAGCGTCGTCCTAGAAACGCTCACTTGTTAATAGATTATAGGATTTCAATCGATAGCCGATTGCGCCATCGTGACAATCAATTGAATGAAAATTAAGTTCATCGCATAGACATCGCCTATTGTTGTCTATTGTTATCCGCTAAATAAGAACTAATTGAATATCTTCGAAATTTAAAAATAGAATATAAAAAGTCAGAAATATTAACGTAACGTACACGAAAATACATTTAAATCGCATTTAATACATTAACGTTCAAATAATAAATTATTAATTATTCAATAATTTGTGATGTCCAGTCTGCAATTTTAAACATATAAAAGTAATTAGGATTCCACGTCAAAATGCTTTGTGACGTAATAACTCTTAAATAACGTATGATTTATTATTGGAAGAAACATGTAATCGAAACTCAAATTTATTCATCGTTATATCTTATTAAATCTTTATTATCATCTTTTCTCGGCTATCGATTATTGTCATCCTGCGTAATAAACTCTTACGAAACACGAGAGAAGAGAAAGAAAGAGACAGTGCTCTGACGCAGTTATTAAAATTCAATATTGCGTAGCTAATTTTTTTTTTTGCGCAGAACGACGTTATGCCACGTTACGCTCTGGATCAATGCCTTTCAGTGACAAAAAACGAAGAGTGATTAATTGGCATTGGAACAGCTGTGATAGATGCGCGTTCGCTCCTGATCGAGATATCGTGTCACGGACTGACATGCGTCCAATTTCTAAAACTCTTGATAAATCAGATAATTTCCGATGCTGTACGTTACGAATCGAAGATATTTAGACAATTAAACTCATCTTATCCTAAACCGTAATTGCTTTGAAAATTGTATGCCATGTGTACCATTTGCAGTAAAAATTTTATTGAAAAATTATTGTATTATTTTTAAATTAGCAATATTCTTTCTCAGTATTTAAGAATATTTTTATTTACTTTAAGTGTTGTATTATTTCTCCTAATTACGTTCACCTAAAATTTTCGCTATTTGTAAATAATGTATTTTATTACAGTAAAGTTTCATCAACGTGCATAATACAGTGCAATTTGTTGCATTATTGGAAAATTGAGGAATTTTTAAATTATATCATAAATCTAAGAACATTGTTTCTTCTACGCATATTTTACCACGAACTGCGTCTCATTGTTTGCCTCACGTAAAAGATTATTACGTTCGTCTGCAAACAAGTTATAATTTCATTTTTATAATAAAATCTCGGATAACTTCATCTCGCGGTTTCGAGAAATAATCGAGAGTGAACTTAATGCGAAATGAAGACGCTGTTTGTAATTGCGGATCGTAACCGAGCGAGTTTGCATCCCAATAGAAATGACGCTTGCGACGCACCTAAGCGCAGAGAATACGTTCTCCGACATAATCACATAAATTGCGTATTATGGCGCTATTCTCTTCAAACGTGAGATACACGTGATACCTTCAACAAATGCGGAAGATAGCGTATGTGTGCGTGTATCATTTACCATCGAGACACTAAACTCTCCACGGTCACAATGCTATTTACTCCAAAGTACTATTTTCCTCAAAGAGGAATTATAAAAAGCTTCTATACGTGCTAGTCTATATACTTTTGTTTATGTTGTAGCGCATTAAAGTCAGCCTTTGTAATAAAATAGCAATTTTGCTTCGTATGAAACACTTATTGCTAAATAGAAAATAAACACAACGGTTTTAATGTCTCTTTGTCGCATAAAACATTAATATTATATAATTCTAGAATTTTAAGAATTTTCCGTTTCTTTGTATTATAAAATTTGTGAACGAATTGCATTCTTTGTCAATTTAAGTAAATTAAACAATATAAAATATCGTTAAATTCTTTTCCACGGAATTTTTCTATCTGCAGAGTATTTCATACACGAAATATTGTCAAGTAGAAAAATTCTATGAAAGAATTTAATTCTTTGTATTTTTACGTATATGTATATGCATATACGGTCCTATCAAGTTGTCACTTCTATATCAATTTGTTCTCTGTTATTGCAAACTGTACGTGTGTATGCGTGTACGTAATTTTTTGACTAACGTTTTTCATGTTTAATTTTTGTACTAATTGTTACGATTATATGGATGCTATTTTTTTAACTGCTTTGCAATTCAATGAATATAACGTTTTGCAATTTTACTTAAAAATACAGAACCAGCTTTTAGCCACGGACTACAACCGCATGATACAAATGTAATAGAGCACACAAAGTAACTTTTCGTTTTTACATTCCCGGACGTAACACATCCAATTCGATCATAGAAATTTGATGGAGTTTTATTGTTGAGGTTGAGATTAAAATCAGTTCTAGCTCTATGTACGAGCAATATAATTTAAAATGAAATACTACGCAAGCAAATCTATTACAGGAAACTGTGCTTTGAAGAAGCATTCTTCTTTTAACTAGCATGACATTCTGAAATATTCAGTGGCGGATGACTTCATTAATTATTCATAATTAATTTTGAATTTATTAAGTCAATAGATTTAAATTTAATCTTTCCGCGTTTTATCGCTCGGTTGTATCGCTTCTATTCCAACGCCTAAGGTCACCAGTTTTAATCGTGACTATACTAAATTCTGCCGCCAGTATTTATTATGCATGGTCGATGACGGTACATTTTCCGAGTGAAACATATTTTACCTGCCGCACTCCGTGCGAGCTCGTCGTTTGTCCTCGAATATTCCATTCGCGGCTTATATGGGGCGTCATTCGAGACATGAAATGTTTTATCTACTACAAGGAACTTCGTTCCAGTATGGTACGTAGCGGTCACCGCTGTGTCGGGCAAAATTTGCATGATAAAGCGAGTTAATTTTTCTGCCGCGGAGTAAAATTAAAGTGGACGCTACATCGTAATAAAAGAAGTTTCGCGGGGAGAAAAAAAAGAAGAAATTTTTGTATCGTGCATATATGAATTTTTAATATCGTTATTTTGCAGTTTCGCGCTTTTCCGCGCGCGCACGTGTCGTCGAGACAGCTCTGATTCACGACAGCACGAAAAGATATCTATTGTTATTACAATGATTTTTAATTGAGTCGTCGACACTTTCTTTTCAATTTTTATGGCTTTGATATTTAATCAAGATCGATACGTAGCTAATATTTCTATTTTATTGCTATGTAAATGTTTAAAAAATTAACAATTTTATTGTCGCCAAAGGGAAAGAGCAAAGGTACGTTTAAGTTGAATTACCGAGCACCCGTAATATTATGTGATATACGTAAGATCCTAAACAGCGCGCATGTCCAAAATTGGGACAC
Source organism: Solenopsis fugax (assembly GCA_003595255.1). NCBI lineage: Eukaryota > Metazoa > Arthropoda > Insecta > Hymenoptera > Formicidae > Solenopsis > Solenopsis fugax. The sequence continues at coordinate 14,799 of QKQZ01005068.1, read as the reverse complement.
AAGACGGCTTAAAGATGTCTTTAAGACGTCTTATGATTAAGACGTCTAAAAGTCATCTAAATGACATCTTAAATCCTTGACATCTTATGTCTCGACTTTGAACATGGTACTGTCTGACATTGAGAAATTATCCAAAGGGTTTTCTGTAATCTATTTAAATACAAAAATAAAGTATTAAAATGTAATCATTTCTCTCTCTTCTATCTCAAATAAAAAGAAAAATTAATATAAATTTAAATTAAAGTAAACAGCGCCGTTAGTCTCGATGTTGACAGTATCGATTTCACATGTTCCTTTATTTACAGGCTGCTTAGAAGCGCAGATTGAGGCACGTGTCTAATTCGTCAGATAACACCTCCAATATAAATAATGGTACTTAGTTCCGCTGAAACTTACATGGAGGGATCTGTTAGTCGATGTGTTTGCGCGCACGATACATAGACTCCTACGTTAATTTTTATATGCGTGACGGACGTGAATCTCAATCGATGAGATAATATCAGCAGATAGGAAAACGATGGCGATCTTGATGTTTCGGCTCGGTGGGCGGAACCGTGGATTCCGTTCGTGCTGTTCAAAGTATCGACCCGTCAAAGGCAGCTTCCAGCGACCTCACCCCGTAACTGCCATCTACCCTCTCGTCACGTTGAAACACGAAGTTGGTATCTTTGAGTCTCTCTCTCTCTCCCTCCTTCCCTTTCCCTCTCTCTCTCTTTCCTTCCCTTCCCAGCTTCATAATTCAAAGGTTCGTCCTTATCAAGGGCTTATGGAGGATGCTTCGAAACTTCAAAGGAACCATTCGATTATCTTCTCCATCTGAAGGACTACCCTCGTGAGACCACATCGAATAAAAATCGTCTTTCTTTAAGAAGACTAAATTCTATTTGCATGGTTGTTCTATCATTGTTAGAAAATGTTTCCCTTCCGTTATTTCGAACGTCATTGTTATTTCAAACGTCAAACATTTATCTCCGTATGAAATAAAATAAATCCTTGCGTGAGAGTAGACTCATGTAAATTCTGCGAAAAGACTTGAAACAAAACTAAGCGAGTCTTTGTTCCGTTTGCAAATACACATTAAGAGTATATGCACATGTGTACATATACATTCATGTGTGCTTCACTGAATGTGTAATAAGAGTGACACGATTAATTATTGAATGTACACGTGTTCGTAAACTAGTACATATGCATGCGGAAACTTTTATCTCGACGTTTCATAATTGTTTCGCAATTCTTCGCTCTAGATTTTCCCGCGAATCGCAGTCAAAGCTAGCGAACGTATTTATAATTTCTTTAACTTATTCTGCGATCATGTGCACATTTTTAATAGGGAAAATGTTAGATATTTATATAGATTACAGTTTTAAGAATTTCTCAACTTATGACGTTACTCAAAAAAAATTTATATATATATATTCGTAATCGAGTCCCGTACAGCACAGAAACATTGCAAAATATTGCTACAATGTTTCAGCAATATTGCAACAACGATAAAAATCCGCTTCAGAAATATTGATACGTAATATTGCAGCACGTTAATACAATATTATATATGTTGCTATAATATTACGTATCAATATTTCGGAAGTGGACATTTTACCATTGTTGTAATATTGCTGAAACATTGCAGCAATATTTTGCAATGCTTTTTCTATGCTGTACTATATGGGGTTGGAAGCACCTCCGCCCAATATTTTTAAACTTGATTCTCTCAACGTTTGCTGCGAGAAAGCTTAGCTTTTTCACAGGAGAGAGAGATGCTGCGCGAAATAAACGTTATTACAACAATACGCCCATTTTCTGAAACAAACGACCTTTAATTAAAGCGTTAACTCCGCACTGTGACAAGTGAAGCGACACACGATGCGATGAATATCAGATGTTCACGAAGTTACGATTAAATCATTAAAATGCACGCTGCTTTTGCTTTCACGGGGAAAAAGTGACATTGTGTAACACATACGCACATACGCGCGCGCGCCAGCAGTGGAAAATATCGACATAATTCCCTGCGGCGCGGCGGCGAAGCCAGAATGAAAGAGCAGAAATAAAAGGTGCAGACTAAAACAGGAGGTAATTAATGTCGCGTATCCCTGGCAATGCGCGAGAATACACAACGATAGGTGAAGCGTGTACACGTCGTTACACGAAACCTCCCGTCGATCAAGTGTAAATTAATTAATATGTAATTTACTATGAAATTTTGAATACGGGTATCAGCAGCCTTTGTGGAATCATCATCAGCTACATAAAATTCGCTCTGTGCCAATGTGCTCACGTTACCGTTATTTACCGTTCTATTAATATAGAAATCCGAAATAAATTGCAAAAAAGAGAACTATTTAAAAGAGAATTATTAAAAATGTATAATTAGATGGTTCTGATGTCTAATTCCATGAAGTGAAATTGTAAGAAAACACTTTAATTTTGCTTTCATCATTTAATTGTGCATCATTTTTCTCACAATTTCCTTTGCACGATCTTTATTCAATTTTCATTTTTTTTTTCCTAAATAACTTTTTTCTAAAATGTCTACATCTGAACGTTCTTAATCATATATTGGCTATGCGTGACAAATTTGTTGACATTCACAGTCTAAAAAGCACTAATGACACCAGTATATAAAATCAAATATCAAGTTTATTTGCGCAACAATATTATTTCGCGGTATGAATGCCGGCAGAGAAAGATATTCCGCGCAAATGAATTCCAGCGGAATTTCTCATCCGTGAAAAATATCAGAAAATTTCTTGTCGAAAAATTCTCCAATGCAAAAATTGGAGCAAGAGTCACGCGCCCGTATATACGCGCGTTGCCATGCACTTAATTAAAAATCTATTTGGCGAATATTTAACGAGCGTGAAGCGCATTCGGATTGAATAAACCCGACGTGCTTCCTACCGAGTTATTGTTGGCACATTAAAGAGAATTCTAACTGAATCTTAATTTTCCATTTCAGGAATTTAACGTCGCGAAGGAGCAGCACGCGGTACAGCCCTCGGTAACCGAATCAGGTAATTATGAGTGCTTCCAACAGGATTCTCTTAACGCAAATATTACAGTTACGTGCAATTTAAGTAACTCTCCGCGTTATACCTCTTCGACATTGATTCCTAGAAAATTATGTCTAGCTTATGAGAAACGATATTTAAACAAGTCAGTCAAGCGGTTAGAGCGCATTGATTTTAATTATTGCTTCTGGAGATAATTCGTAGGAGATCTTTCTCGGAAAAATTGCATCAGCGTCAACAAAGCGCATTTTCTTCGACGATTTCTAAACGCAATATTCCGCGTATTCGTTTTTTATTATCCGATATCGATGCGCGCTTGACACGTCCGTCGTTCAGCCCCGCGGAAAGGACGGAACTCGATTGCGAAGAAATTTATAAACCATCGTCGCGCATAATTGAGAGGCTCTCGAAAGCTATCTTCTAGCCATTTCCATGATAACTTTTCGTCCCGCTTAATTTTACGTAATACGTCCTTTTCCCTGGAGGCCTGCCCCATCAAAGTCGCAGTTATCCAGGCGGTGGCGGAAGTGGCGGTCGAACGTTGGCGAGAAACTCGTCTGTCAGCTCGCAGAGCTCGGTCGAGGGTGCAACCGGTTCTTCGAACCATCGGGGATCGTCGCCCCAGATCAGAGCATTCGGCCCGGACGGTCGGCATCAGGCTCGACATGATCCTCTACACACCGCCTCTTCGTATCCACCCAGCAGAAGCTCGAGGTCAGTGCGGAAAAATATTAATTCCTTTTTTGTTAATTTATTTTTTATTTATAATGTAATATCTTGAGGTTTGACTACCATTTTTTATTTTTAAATGTTCACAGACTCATGGCTGTGAATAATAGCTCTTTCTTTTTTAAGCTCCGATGAATGGCGTTTATCGATTTTGCATAAAGTCGTCTTAATAACAATTATCGGAAAATATAAATGAAAAATACCGTTGCGCAATTTATTTAAGTCACAAATGTAGCCTAGCATATTGATGATGCTGTGATTATTCTACTAACAAATTCTTCTTGATTTACTTGAATAAATAGCATGGCAATCTATTCATCATAATTAACAAAACTTAATTTTTTTTCATGCTTTAGTTTCTTTAGCATTTGTTTCAATTCTTGAACCGTTTGTAAATCTTTTTCATTCGTTTTCACGATTTCGTCTCTGCGTACGTAATTTTCGTATAGACACAAATTTTCTTGAGCTGCACAGTAGTGTTACAACATTGTATATAATTGTGTATCGTCTGAATTTTTAGTCTTTTTTTTTATACAAGACATGCAGTTTGGAAATTTCCCACAGATCTCCTTCACCAGCTCGTGCGGCGTCCTTGGATGCACGTTGTGCAAGTCCTGCCAGTTACACGGGCAGTCTGCACAGTGGAAATGCGTCACCTTCACAGACCTCTTTGTCGTCCGTAGCAACGGGTGTAAGTTCCACTTGCGGGTGTTCGCCGATGAATGCCGTTCAAAGTACTTCCAGACAGACCAGTCGTTGCTTATCGCCCCTTCTCATCCCACCGCCACGTGCTTCCATAAGGTAAATAATAGAACTCTCATAAGCGTGCGAAACATGAAATCTTCATGAAAATGTGAATGTCATTTCCGCACAAAAAAGGTATGATGAAAATTCAGAATAAGAAAATGTCAAGCAAACTCATTTCTACAAACGCGTTAATAATTTCCAGAGAACAAATTATAATATTTTCATATAATATATTAAATACGGAAGCTAAACAGCTTTCAGAATTTCTCTCCGTAATGTTTTACGAGACATTAAATAGAAAAGAAGGTCGCACGGATTTGTCCTTGATGATAGTTGAAATTTGTATTGAATCCATATTTGTATGAAAGGGGTATATTTTAAGCATACATTTGAAAATGTCACTACTTCTGTGTAGCAGCGACGGTGGCCCGATACCGCCTGCTTCTCCACTTGGTTCTTTACAACCCGATCTTTATCAAAGACGTGACGGTCCGGTCTTTCTCAGTGCTCGCAGGTACATAATAAAACTTTGCTCATAAAACTTCGCTGATGATCTTAAACTGGTTTCTCTCGCTACGTAAGAAACACTCAATTACTGCTAAAGATAGTACACACGCATCCAATCACGACATTTACGTGATCGCAGGACAGGAAAGAATTTGGGCAGACTTCATCTGCGCTTGAGGTACGACTTCGATAAATCGGATTTGGACGTGCATCTGATCGAGGCACACGATCTCGCGGGCAGCGATCAGGGCGGTTTCAACGATCCCTACGTGAAGTTGACCCTCAGCCCGGAAGTGGACAGCAGAAAAAGACAAACGCAGATCCACCGGAACGACCCGAACCCGTTTTTCGATCAGCATTTCAAATTTCCCGTCAGCTACGAAGAGCTGCAGGAGAAGACTCTAGTTTTGCAGGCAATTATACATAATAGAAAGTCGTATAGAACGATTCGTAGGCTAAAGTAGAATGCATTCTCGATTTAATCGAGATCGTTGCAATAACTCGTAATGTTTTAATGCAATTAGGTATTCGATTACGATCGTTTCTCGAGGAACGATGTGGTGGGTTCGGTGAGAGTGGCCATGGACAGCCTCGAATTGATCTCTTCCACTTCCTCGATCGAAGTTTGGGGTGAGATAACGAGGGAGCGCAAACCACCGGAAGAGATTCAAGAGGTGTTGGTTTCATTGTCTTATTTACCGAGTGCCGAGAGGCTCACGGTTCTCATGATGAAAGCTAGAAATTTATTTCCCCAACAGGTAGGATTTATCTACATATAATATATCGTTAAAAATAGAAGATTTCTTTTTTTATCAATCGCGCGTCACTTTTTTATCTTAAAAATGGAAAGTGGCCTTTACTTTACTTGATTTCGATTAGTAGAATATTTCGATAAATATAATTCTGACGAAAATAAAAATCGGAGCGTAAGTCAAATATAAAGAGAAAGTGACAAAAGCGTAAACGAAATTTATAGGAAGTGCAAATTGAAACAGCTAAACACATAAAAAGGCGTTTAACTCTTAAAACATTTCTTTTACGTTCCACTGTTCTAATTTACGCTTCTTTCATTCTCCTCTTACATTCGACTTATGTTCTGATTTTTATTTTAAAGAAAAGATAAGAAAATTCATAGAATACACTTTTTAACTTTCTCTGCATTTATCTTTACCTATGAAAGTTTACGTTCTTTTTATATCGCTACACGGAAAGAACAGTTTTGCTTAAACGTTTAAAAATTTGGCTAGATACAGATCTGAAAATAATTTTGTTACATGATCAAAATAATTTTGTAGGATACTCGAAATGATTGCTAGAATGTCAAAACTTTATGCAGCTTTGCTCATCATACTTGAGCGTTCTACTAATAATTATTTTGATGGCCTAATAAAATTAATTTCATAAATCTGTATCTAGCTAAATCATTTCAGCAAAACCATTTCTTCGTGTAATTATTTAATAATTATCTTAAATAATAAACGTTTTGAATATGTAGGACAAAGAGACATTGGATCCGTTCGCGAAAGTTAGTCTTCTCTGTGGAGAAAGAAGAGTAAAGAAGAAGAAGAAAACGGCTGTTAGGAGGGCGACGACAAATCCCGTTTGGAACGAAGCGATGTCGTTTAATATATCTGCCTCATTGCTCGCATCGTCAGCTATAGAGGTATGTAACAATCAATACCTTGATAAAAAAAAGAGTTCTCATATCTCACAATATTTTTAATAATTTATTTTAAATTTACAAAGATTAAAAAAAAAATACTTAAACTTTTTTGAAGATGAGTTCTTCAGAAATTATAAAATGAAAAATTTTAGAAAATTTCAAAATACACGAAGAATTCTACATCTAGAAAAGATGTAGATTTCTTCAGCACATTTAAAATGTTTCAATTTGTACAAAAAAAAATTAAAAATGTTTTAAAGTTATAAATTTATATAAAAATTCTGAAAAATTATATGAAGAATTCAAAGAAAAATTTTCATCAGTGTACACTTTAAAGGAATTGCACAAATAGCGTAGAAATGTGACAACACGTAGATCGAACGAAACGAAAATAATTAATTACGTTTGTATAAGATATGCGTGCTGGACTCGAGCAGCGAGCTGATCGGCGGAAATGCCATCGTCGGATCTTGCATCATTGGACCAGCCACTGGTGCGGACAGCGGCAATAGTCAAGGACGAGAGCACTGGCTTCAAATGACACAGTCTCCGAGGAAGCAAATCGCCGAGTGGCACACGCTACACTAGTTCGATCGTCGTTACGATCTAGCCGTTTGATTGCCCGAATAATTCGCGTCCTCGATTGAAGGAAATACAATCTGTCGTCATTGTTACGTCATAACGAATAATCGAATGACCATATACACTTACGAAACGTATAGCGATATTATACATAAATGTAAAATGGCAAAAGATAACGTGTATTTCCCCATTGTCTCAACAAAAAGAAAAAAAAAAAAAAAAAGAAAAAATCCAATGACTCGTTAAGAAACTGTTCTTCTGCACTTTTATAGATATATTGATGATCCGTAATGATTTCGTTGCACCGAATGTCGATGCGCGAAAAAGAGAAGAAGTAAGAGAGATAAGTAATGATGAATATTCTTCGTATATCTATGCGCACTAACAGGCACTATGCACTTGTACTTCCGTTCACTGCAACTCTGTGCACCACATGCGCGAATCCAACTGTGCATTTCTTAATTTTGGATACCTGAACGATTTAGAGACGTATTTTTAAAATATCCTATTGATGCGTTAATGCAAACTCTCCGAAGTTATATATGAAGGAACCATAATCCCCCTAAGCTGTGAAGCAAAAGCAGAGACAGATCTCGCGTTTCGCTTTAACAGATCAATAATTAAACGTACAAAGTAATATTTTAAGATAAGACACAGACTTGAGAAGACAATTACCAAGTCCGAGTACACTAATCGAATCCGTCGTCTTTACTAAGAAGCTTTCTCTCAGGATTATCCCGTATTACTCCTAATTACGCTTCTTCTTCTTCCTCCTCTCTTTGAGAAAAAAAGAAAATTACATATGTCGAAAGTCTAAGTCTGTCAAATGTGGCCTAGAAGAGTATTTAAAGTACGCCGTGTCTATGTAGCTTGCTGGCTGATCGAAAAGGCCTAATGTCCCCGCGAACGAGCATGCTAATCGAGACAGCGTATTGATTGTCGTTATCGCTGTGTATTTTGTCGAATGTGTAATTCATATGCTAAACAAATTGAAACATAATGTGTGTAAAGAAGGCAAAAAAAGACGTTTTTCGTTTAATATCAAATAGTTAAAAAAACGGGCAATAAAACATTTTTCTCAACGATGTCTTTACAAGTACATGCGCACATACTTGTTTTCTTTTTACCGAAAATTAAGTCTGATTTTTACACGATCAAGTATTACGCGAAAACGAATTCGACCAAAATTCACCATATCAATTTTGTGCTTTCATTATCGAATCTATTTCTCTTGATTTTAAATGTCAAAAAATAATAAGCCTGCCGGTTACCAAAGGATTTAATCGTATATATGTACGTTGTACATCATTTAAGTGTCTGTGATTTGTCAGTCGAATTGCATTGTAGCGACCCACATTGTTGGAAAGAAAGAACTAAATGTTAATGAGCGTTAAGTATATCTAAAAGTAAATATTATAATGAATAAATATAAATATATATAAAACGTGTAAAGAGAAAAATCTCTAAAGATCTAGATGAGAAGAAAACGTTTCCACAACACGGAAACGTAGTCCGAATTGTACGCTTACAACTTATATATATATATTTACGGTATTTCTATTATATTCTATATTATATATATACAATATATATCACCGGAAAAAATATAATAGAATTAGAATATCTTCTGCAGCTGTAATTGTAAAGATGGACATTGGTAGTAGTGATATTTTTTATAATAAGTTTCGAGTCGAGTTACATCTTAATGAAAAAGGGATTTTCATTATTAAATAATTAATAATAAAGCTTAGAAATTTAACAAACAGCGTCATTAGTTGATCCATAAAATAATTTTGAAACATGTAACACTATATTATTTTAAACGTAAGAAGCAATCGAAATCATCTCTCACAAATGAATGAAATAAAGATGAAGTGAGAGAATCGATTCGATGTGAATAGATAAAATGAAATGTTTGTTTGAGAATCAATTTAAAGAAGGTAATTAAGTGTAATATTTAAACTCATTCATTAATTCTTAAGCCAAGTCTTATTTACGAAGCATTTATATAATTTTTTATCAAACGCATCGCTATTACTGATCTCTATTTTTCCAGCTGCACTATATTAATATAAACATACTTGACAAATGTTCTTATATGTTTACCGTCGTACAATCATCCTGAGTGTCTGCTGAAAACTTTCGATATTACTATATTCTACCACGTCGGCGAAAAGTTCTTTATAAAGCATACTTACACAAATTCTCGTTATATAAGAGAAGCTCAATTTTTTTCTCGAAGCTTAGGTCAAATTATATTTATACAATATAAAAAAAATTTAATCAACTTGTTTGACATATACACTGAAAATTCAACTGTTCCCGTAAGAAACTGATATCGTAACAGAGCCAGCACGAGTTGTTATATTTTTTATGAATTTATTTTTATGAATAAAAAAACTCGTTATGGTTCTTCGATCAATAGAAGTGGACTATTGATGGACCTGAATTTGCCTTGCATTATATGGTATACCAAGAAGAGCCTCACTTAATATCTTAATTAACAAAACAAGTGAAAAAGATCACGTTCGTCGTTCGTCCTGCCAATAAAGGATAAGGAGGAGCATTTTACCTTACTTGTCGAGATTTGTAAGTAAAACGGAAGGAACATTGTTTCGAAGAGTTTTTAAAGATATGTCTCCCGTGTCCGTACACTATAAAGAATATAAATAATGTATTCTAAATGTAATGTGTAATCAATATTTTCTTGTAATGTAACTCTCGATCCAATCATAATTTCTTTCAAAATAAAGAGTACTTATTTACATCAGACATATTCGATGTATTTTATCTAAAGCTGCAAATTGGATTTATTTATATAGATTTCGTTTGCAGAAGCATGCATATGCATCTCCTTGTTTACATCGTTTGGAAATATAAATAAGTGATTATACCTTCAAGCATTGGGTAACCCGAAAACTTTGGATTTGTTAATTGCGCGCTCGCAGATGTAATTTTGTTGATTAGTGCACAAAACATACTTGTTTATATACTTAATTTTTACCATACGTATGCACATATACATTAAAAGTTTAAAATTAAAAAAAATCATTGTTATATATTATTATGATAGGATAATATCGTAAATGTTAAACTTACCAAAATAGATTTTTGCGACATTAAAGCACAGCATATACCTAAATCTAGCAACTTTTTATTATGATTTATACACACTTGTACAGTGTATCCTAACAAATAATATCACACTTTTGTATGCGATCTTTCTTCCCAAATGACAACATGTTTTATACAAGTTATTACAGAGCAAAACTAGTAACCTATAATTATAAAAATTTTGAACTAATATTTTTTGTTAACTTATCTGTTTCTATGATGTCCACAAACTTTTTTGAGCCCTTTTGTTGAACAGAAAGGGTTATGGTTGCTCCACTTTCGTGCCACTTTGCTTTTAACAATACACAACATCCTTTACCTATAAAAAAAATTGTTATTGCAGAAAATTGTGCAATATTTAAGCTAAAAAAAAAAGAAAAAAAAAGAAAAAAAAAAGAAAAGACAGATACCAAGTTCCCCACGTTCATGAGCCGCTGCTAACTGATTAATGACACGTCTTTCTACTTCGTACTTGATAGAACGAGCACCGTAATGGACATCATATCCATCCGCTAATACTGATAAAACCTCTCTATCCCATTTTAATTCGATCATATGTCTTTCTTTTGCACGTATAGACCATACTTTTAATTCTCTGGCGACCAATTCTATTAATTCTGCTCGAGAAAATGGTAAAAAATATACAATTTCATTTATTCTTCCCAAAAACTCATCTCTCCGAAAATGATTTTTCAATATTGGACGTACCTGTAAGATTTTATTAAATAATTTTCTACACATTTTAAAAAATATCTCATATATTTTTACTTTACATACCACTTGATCTTTAAAATTACGAGATATCTCAATACGTTCTGGCTCTTGATCTTCATTAGCAGTATTGACTAACCTATGATTTAATAATCTTTCAGCTTCTGCTCTGAGCTGCAATGCATGTTCTGCAATTTCCTCGCTTCCTAAATTTGATGTCATTATAAAGATAGCATTTTTACATTCGATTGTTTTTCCTTTACCGTCAGTTAGTCTTCCCTTAAATATTATTATATTATTAGACAATCCTATAGATGGACAAATAATTTAAATTTAAGGGGTAAATAACTACCTCATCAAAAAGCTGTAGCAAAACAGTCAGAACATCAGGATGCGCTTTGTCAACCTCATCAAATAATACAACAGCAGAAGGACATTTTTTTAAAAGTTTTGTTAGCTGTCCACCATCATCATGTCCCACGTATCTAAAAAAGTTTAAAATTTTACGCTATTACATCACATTTGAAATACGACACACAAACTTAGAGAACATAAAAAATAATTAAACGAAAATAAAAATAAAAACTTAAAAATAAAAATAATAATAAAAGTTATACCCTGGTGGTGCTCCAATTAATTTTGCAACTTCATGTTTCCCCTGATACTCTGACATATCCAATCGAATAAAAGCATCTAATTTATTCTTATGAATATAAGCAGCTAATTGCTTGGCTAATTCGGTTTTGCCAATGCCTGACGAACCCAAGAAGAGAAATACTAGTGGATGCTCCTCATCTATCCAACCATTTTCTTTCCTTCTGATTGCTTTTAATAATATTAGATAATATAATAATTTATAAACAAATCTTTCAGTAAATTATTTTCTAATAAAAATTACAAGATTATAAATTATTCTTACTAGAAGCAACGATGGAAATTGGTCCCTCCTGTCCTACAATATGTTGCTTTAAACGTTGCTCTAATGGAAATCTGCGACGTTCCTCCGCTTCCTGAGCAGAAAATTGTTTATATATAATACGCAAATTGATTTTACACATGCAACTTTTGTGTAAAGAAAAATAATTTTGATATACCTTTTCTTTTACCATTTCATCATATTTAATGGCATGTTTGACAAGTATCTCTCTGATTTCGCCTTCTTTAGTATATTCAACCGCCCGATATCCCGCTTCATTTTCTATAGTTGGATTCGCTCCTCCATCTAACAATGCTTTCACACAAGCTTTCGAATCCGCTAACACAGCATAATGCAAGGCTGTAAAACCTTGGAAAGTAGCTCGATTATTTAGTCTGTCAGAAAATTCTTCCTCTCTCTTCATAAGAACTAAAATATCAAAATTAAAATCAATTACTTAAATCATCAACATATTTTGTAAAGGTTCATATTTGATATTTCTTCAACTTTAATGTTTAGAAGAGAGAATATACTCTTTGTTATCTCTTACAATATTAATACTTATATATAAAATAAAAATACCATCCAATGAATGTAAGCCCTTTTCCATGGCGGTTTTATATACGTTAACAAAGTTATCTCCTGCATTTACATCAGCACCATTGTCCAATAGAATTTTTATGATATCTTCTCTTTGATTTATAGCAGCAGTCTGCAATGCTGTCCAACCCAATGAGTGTCTAGTATTTACATCAACGCCATCTGCTATAGACTAGATACATATAATGTTATTAATTACATTGTGTTTCTTTTCTTTTTTACACCATATTAAAAATTATATATATTACTTTGTAATATACATAAATATTTAATATCTAGAAAAATAAACAACAAATAACTTATTAAAATTCAATTGTGAGTTATTTCTCTTAACACTATGACAATATCAGACAAAGTTTCATTCATTATTACAAAATTTACCTTTTTTAATTCTGCAATATTACCATATTGGACAGCACGAAAAAATTTTTTCTCTGCAAAGAATATTAAAAATATCAAGAATATATTTATTTGTATGTAATTTTATTTTAAATATATTTTTTTATGTTGATAGTTATAGCATATACCTTTAAAATGTGAAGTATCACAAAAAACCACTGCGAGCCCAAGACTGCTTAGGAGTATACCGAGATGCTTGTAACGTCTCTTGTCATATTTCTTACCGTATTCGTTATAATTTTCTCTCGCAGCTGTCGAGGGCATCGCAGAGAGATTGAAGAAAATTCTGTCTAGTAATTTATTCAGTGGATACAATCGAGGTGCTAGCAGCGAGGAACAGTGGGCATAACCTCTCTGACAGTTCCAGCACGTAGCGTTGTTAAAGCAATCGCCACTTTTGACGCGCATTCGATGGAAAAGCGTCTCCACCGTGGCGGTATTTTTTATCACGCAACGTAATTTTAAAATGCACAGTCGTGACATGTCGAATTCATCAATTTTTCATCGCACTCGCAATCACGTGTCATTCGAAACGCGCCTGACAATTGCTCGAGATGAGAGGCGTCGAGCCGCCGGCGCCGCCGCGAGTATGATGCAAGACGAGCGTCGGCAATCGAAACCGCGAATCGATTTCTGTTTATTATTTATTACAGACGACTATTAAAAAACAAAACGGTTCATTCTTATTTATGATTCACGCAGACACAACCAAGCTGATCAATATTTATCATGTATTTACTATTATCTGTACGATTCGACAATTTGATCCTGCAAATTTCTTTTGAGTAAGCATTATATAGTCTTTATAATTAAAAGTTTTCATTATTTTCTTAGCGTAAGATAGTTTTTTTAAAAAAATGCGATTAAAAGGAGGAAATACAGAAGATCGTTGGAAATCGCGCGTGACAGCCTGAATACGCACAAAAGCACGATTTTCAAAAAGTTTTTCGGCGCTTAATCGGCTTGGTCGACCGCCATATTGCGTCGAAAGCTAACATCTGCTCCCTTTGTTAAAATTCAAACAATCGTATTCGGTCATTCAGTTGCGAGGAAGTAACAACGTGGACTCGACGAGTCCCAGAACTCCCAGATAATCCGTCCGTCGCCAGCTGACCCGCCAACCAAGCTGAACGTGGCGGCGTATCGGCTGGTCGCGGCTTTCGACTTTTTCTCGAACTTTCGAGGGAAGATAGCGCCGGACAGTCGCAACTGGTCGCAACGAGATCGTCTAATCTCGCGGGTTTCCAGAATGTTCCGGAGCGAGTGGCGCGCCGGTCGGCGCATGCCGTAAGCCGTAACGCTGCCATGATTGGCCAGTTTTGAAGCGAATGCAGCAGAAGGCAGCAGAAGGCACTGAAGGCAGTGCTCGTGCTGGTGGAGAACATTTCCTGCGGAACATCGTGCGCGTGTCTATCGGGATTATCCGTACTCGCCGTTATTCGCGGTCGCCCGTGTGTGGTGTGATTGTGGTGAGAGAGGGTGTGTGTGAGAGAGAGAGAGAGAGAGAGAGAGAGCCGTGGTGCGTTCGAATAACGAGAGTCCCCGAGCGGAGTCAATCGGCGACTCACGCGATTCTCGGCGTGTGTGACGAGAAAGAGGAAGAGGAGGACAACGACGACGACGACGACGACGACGACGTGCCCCCGACGAGTGCCGACGAGTAGCATCGAGTGTCGACGAGAGCCGCCGCGCCAGACGTGTTCCCGTCTCGTATCATACGGAGCACGGAGGAGGTGTCGATTCGGAAGTGCCGACCGTCAACGAACTAACCAACCAACCAACCTGAACCACAGCCATGGCTGCGATGTCCGTGATCG
>QKQZ01005065.1:0-39362 GCA_003595255.1 Solenopsis fugax | reverse complement strand
TATATTACGAGATTAATGTGCTACACCAAGAAAAAACAGTGTTGGAAAATTAAAATATTTGGTCTGATACGACTAAACATTGGCTGATTCAATATTTATTTAAGTAGTTGCACAAAAAAAGATATAGTTTATTCATATCAACAAAATATTTTTAACCAAAAATTTAATAAACCAACTCAATATTTAATTGCACGTATTGAACTAAGTATTTTAGGTTTTCAACAAATTTTTTTCTAAATTTCTTTCAAATTTTAAATTATATTTATTAAATCTTTTTTCTCTTGTATGAATGTACTTACCGGTCCCAAGTACTGCGCGTTAGCAACGGTTGTTTCGGGCGCCGCGAAGGCCGGTGTGCCAGCTTGTCCTATCAATAATTCTCCAGATTCTCTTAGTTCCGTGCTGACGCCTAAATCAGCAATTTTAATCCTGTCGTCCCTGTCCACCAGTAGATTGCTCGGCTTTATGTCACGATGTACTATTTTCTGGTAATGCACTGCGAAAATAATAATAAATATAATAAATTAATGATAAACAATAATAAATAATAAATATTTCATAATACCGTTTTTAATGATCGCGTGGTTTTTATTGGAATTAAACTTTAAAAATCTGAATATTATATTGAAGATATTTGCAGTACACTGAGAGAAATCNATTGAAGATATTTGCAGTACACTGAGAGAAATCGTTTGGTTGAATAGTGATCAAATAAATTTTATAGTTACTGGTACCAAAAACTTAGTTACATTTAACAAAACTTTTTGTAATTTGTTGTATGAAAATAATTATTTGGTTAAGGCTATAAATTATTTGATCAAAACAACTATATACTTAGTAACTATCACTATAAAATTCATTTGATCACTATTCAACCAAACTTTGGTTGATTTTACCAAACATTTCTCTCAGTGTATACGGAGGCTGCTATGTTCGATTTAGCGCTTGCAGAGTTTGTAAGCATCAGTTGTCCATTTAATATTTGATAAATAACAAAGATATGAAATGATGTTTAAAGCGTTGCTAGTGCAAAATCGAACACAGCGGAGTATTTCTCGAGTTGAAGACGTTTATGTAACTATAATGAATCTCATGTCCCCTCTCGCGAGAAATTAGAACCGGTGTTACAAGTTGTAAGTCAATTATTATCTAAGCAGCTTTATGTTTTATTGAATAGTGTCTGATGCGACTATACTATACTCTCATGCAAAATATACTAACGCGGTTACTGGGTTTACGTAATGTATGTGACGTTTCTTTCGCCATTAATCCACGATGAACGTTGTGATCCATAATAGGCGCCAGATACATTACGCAAATCCGTCTGTCGAGGGAATTTGCATTCTATTATTTAACGCGTACGTGATAAACATGATGCATTTCAAATGTGTGAGCGTATCCTCTATTATGTGATTAAAATGCGAATCTCCTAAATTTTTAAAATCTTTTCAGGAGATAAAAACAAGATTGAAAAGAAAATAAATTTAAAAATTGTAATAACTATTATTCAGTTTGTTATAACACGACTGAAATAAATTTTAAGTTGCGTTTATTACGCACGATATTTAGGATTTAATTTTAATAATTAATAATTTGACGAGTCTTGCAGGACTTGCTAGATCTTTTATGAAAATCTCTTTGCAAAAGATTCTGATTTTTTTTTTTAAAGAAAATAGAATGTATAATGACTCACAATATTCGACTCCCATGACAACATCGCGGAAATAACGCCTGGCCGTTGCCTCATTCAGAGGTTTGTCGGTGGGTATAAGAAGGATTTCACCCCTGTGGACTAGTTCGAAGACCAGGTAGAGATTGTCCTTGTCGGGATGGTCGAGCACCTCGACAAGTTTCACAACGTTGGGATGATCGAGTTTCTTTAGGATGGCGATCTCCCTGTAAACTTTGGCCAAGGGATCGGCGCCCGCTCTGCGCGGTGGTATCTTCCCAAATATCCCCGTTTTCTTCATTAATTTCCTCTTGCTCACTATCTTCATGGCGTAATACGCGCCGTCCTCCTCGTTGTAAACCTTCTTCACAACACCGAAAGAGCCCTGTGGCAAGTGTAAAGTGATGCATAAGTGAAGGCGCTAAAGCACATAGTCGACAGCACATTCCTGTACTGAGACGACGCTTGAAATTTTCAAGTGGGTTTCTCTGAAATTCTCGATTGCTATTTAATTCAAGCTTTCTTTCAATATTCTTGACATACAAATATATTATTGTATTAAAATATTCTTTTGAAAATATTCTCGTTAATGTGAGATTTTATTTAAATTTAAATTATTTTGATATTTGATTTCGCTAAAAGTATCAAATTATTCAAGAATTTCAATAGAATAATATAATATTTCTTAATATTATATTTAATTTTTTTTAACAAAGATTATTTTACTATCCGAGGGTATTTTCTCTCTTGTAAAATTATAAGACTACTTTGATAGTCTTATAATTTGAGAGAAAACTTTGATTTTTCATTAACAAGATTTCAAGTGGAATAGTCTAGACATTGATACGAAAAATATTGTTAAGTAATACTTTGAAACGAATACATATTTTATATAAAGAGGAATCATGTTTTATCGATAATTTCATGACTCTCTCCGCATCCTTTTACCTTAACCTTGCAACCCTTTTTATGGTTCAGCTGCGCTGTTATCATAATGTGCTTTATATCACCGTGGCGACTAGGTCGAAGGTCATCGGCGATGCTATCGGGAGTGGAAGTATAATTTTATAGTTCATGGTATGGTCACCTTTGAGCACGTCCGGTCGTGGTCGTTATTTCGTTATAAATATATGAGCGACGAGAGCAAAATTTAAAAATATTTCTATAACGCATTTCTTAATCGCGCATCTAATAATGAACATAACTTTCCAAGACTGATTTTATGTCTCTTGAAACTTACATTATTTGACAAGGATAATTTAAGAAAAATGATTTTTTTATAATTAGAATACTGCAACATTGTTGACATCATCTACAGTTATGATCTATAATCGATGTTATAATAGTTAATTCACGAGAGAAATTAATTCAAAAATAACTTTTGACGCAATATAGTAAACGGTATAATAATTATCTGTTTTTTTCTTCTCTTGACAAGCTCTTTAATTGCAATTATGCAGCGTATAATTATGCAGCGGGAAAGGATCGATGTAACGACATTGTCGTGGAGGACACAGATCGATACATTAATATACCGTTTATAAACGGTGCATGACGGTAGCGATTGCACGATTTCGGACATTTCAGTGTCGCGGTTGAAGCGATTAATTGTCGGCATGAAACTCTATTTCGATCGATGGTTCTTACTTCAATGAGGAATTCAATCTCAAGTTCGAATGTAGTTTTAAACGATACGGTAAGGGAAGAGAGATTAAATCGTGAACTTTGCGAGTCTCTCTCTCTCTTTTTCTATCTGGCGTTTATCGAAGATAATTTCACGCGCGGAATGACATTTGCCCTTGTTCATAAAAGTACTCTTTCTCTTTCTCCGGGGAACGATCTGTGGAATTCCCGGCGCGAACCTCAAGATCGTGGCGCTGCAAACTTCTTCTCGCAGTTGGAAGCTTTGTGCTTTTCACTCAGTTATAGCAAAGTGCGAAGTTATTGCGGGGCGGTTGTCTTGTTTTCTTTCTCGCATTTATTTTGAATCCAATCACGCTGGATACCGGCTGCGTAAGCATTGCGCTCCACGTTCTCATTTTCGCACAGGCATTTCTGTGCGCTTTCATTCAAGAGGAATGTTTAAACGTCATTTACATCAAACGGAATTTTAGTTTTCGTAAAACGCGCGAGCGACTTTTAACCTTTCTATTCTGTTCTGTTCTCTTCTACGCAAAATTTATTCAGTATTATTTCCTCGTGTGTTCTAACTTTTTTTTTGCGCGAAGACGATGAAACGTTTTTATTGAAGTGATTGTTTTCGCGTCTTTATATATATTCCATTAAAAGTTTAATAGAAAAAGAAGTCGTGTCAGAGATGGAAGATAAATACATACCGAGAAGAAGAATACAACTCATTAGAGAAGAAACACGGCAAACAATTCTTGAGAAAACACGTCAGCAAATTAACGTACCGGCTGGCAGGAAAAAATGTACAATCTATCTCGTAATTACAATTATATAATTAAACGAATGTAATGTGCATAAAGATGCGATGATGATTTTAATAATTTCTGCGTCGTTCAAATTTCCATTCCTGCGGGCAATATTGCGTTATCGGGTGCGATATAACGTGATTATCGATAGTAATCCATAACTGCGCGGCTGTTAATTACTTCTTAACAAGTACGAAGGATGGGCAAGAGGGGAAATTGCTGAAAATGATGACTCGCGGCACGAGTTATTGGTTATCGAGGAAGCGCCTGTGCTCGATATCGATAATCATATCATTCTCCCGTTTGTTACGTGAGCGCCGTGAAATGGTTTCGCTCTTCAATAAGAGGAATGCGATACAGTGATCCTCTTATCGACGAATGCAGCTTGATTGTTAAAATGCCACAAACATAATTGGAAAGGAATTAGACTGTTGCGCTATACGTACGCAAATTATCCACTACGAAATTGGCACGAGATATTTGTAATATTTGTCATCTAAATTAGACTAAAAAGATTTGCTTTTCGTTTGTACGTAATGACTAATCGCTGAAATTTTCACACTCTTTCGTAAATCTGACGTTTGAAAAGTCAAATTATTATTCAATAAATTATTTAATAATTGTATTTAACAAATTGTAATGGTAATTATTTCGTGTTGTTTTTTTTTCCGTATTGATTTTTGATAAATTTGAAATTGATTCCTTCCTAACAAATCTATATGATTTCCAATACTTTTCATATAAACGTAAATACAAAGACTTCGACAATTTTTTGGAAGAGATACTAATGAGAGAATTATATTTTTTACTTGATTTTAAATGGAGATTTTTGCAGAATGTTAATCTTACCTTTCCGATCTCATTCAGCACTTTGTATTGATTCACTTGTTGACCGTCATGCTGGCTATCGACGGAGCATTCCCTGTTGAGCGGTCTGATACGTTTCCTGGGCGATCTATGAGGGCTGGCGTGAGGGTAGCGAGAATGAACGGATTTGTAGGTGACATCGGCTTTCTCGAACAGTCGCTGGCTCGGTCCTGCTTCGTCGGGCAAGGATAATTTTCTCAAATCTACAGTCCGATTATTATCCGAGGCAATAATAGTTTCCACTTTTGTCTTGTGCACATTCTTACAATTCGAGTCGCCGCTAGAATGATCGATGACTGTGTCAACTTGTTGAATCGTGGCCGCCTCGTCCGATGGTGCATTTTTGCCGCTATTGCGCGGGAGGTAAATATTGGGGTTCTTGAAGATAGACGTCACTTGTATATCGCCTAAGAAGATATTGACGATAGTGAAAATTCTGGCAAATGAATTTTGAAGAAAGTACATCTTATACCGTCATTTTTTATCTTACCATCGAGCAACCACTCCATTAAGTAACAAAATTGAGAGGGACGAAAAACACGTTTTATAAAAATGATATTGTATCGCTCATTTGCTACACAACGACATAATTCATAAGACAAAGTTTTTTTCAGTTTCAACGTTTTAAATTATTAAAATTTTGTAACATAATTTTTAAATAGTATCTATTTTAACATAACTATTTGGTCTACTCTGATTATAAAAGAATAAAAGAATCTTAGTACAAAAGTGTCAATTATTTACTCATGCATTGAATTCTCATCAAAATTTTATTATATTTTTTTTACAGACAACTTAAAAATGATAAAGTAAAAGTTATTATTGCAGCAAATGAGCGATATTATTGTATATAGCAAGTTTTGAATAAAAGTAACGTATATGTAAGTCAATTATATAAGAAAATTTTAGGCTGCGTCAGTTATTTTTCACGTTAGAGCGTCATACTTGTTATATTTCCTGTTGATAATTGTCCGGATAATTTTGCTCTAATTCTACGAATTTCAAAAATTTCGCAACTTGTACGAAAATCCATCCATTATCATTTCAGGTCACATTTGATAGCGACATAGTGTTTACTTACTGAGACGTGTCGTCAGTCCTTCGGTGATCTCTTGGGTCTCGAAACTCCTTTGGCGGGGGAGAGTTTTCTCTCTGGCGACCTCCTTCGCCTCATCAACATTGGGCATGTCGAGGTCGGAGCTCGACACCTTTCTGTGTACCTCCGTCGTCGGCATTCTCTCCTTCGCTGTATCTGCGGACGGCTCAATGTTCTCAATGTTCTCCTCAATATTTTCCTCTTTTCTACCAGCAAGATCCTTAATTAAGGCTCCAAGAGGTATCGATTTCGATTTGTGTCTTTCCTTGTCTTGCTGTTGCGTGTCGCCACTTGTTGTGGAATTTCTCCTGTTGTCGTCCAGGCTATCTCGACGACTCACGTAGCCACTGCTCTGTCTTCGGAGAACATCAGTGGCGGTCACAGTCTTTAGCGCACCTTCTCCCTCTTCAAGGTACAATGCGCTATCTTTGCGTACTTCTTGGATATACTCCGGGCTCGCCAGTGTCTTCGACGGGCCTGGCGCATCCGACGACAATTGTTCAGTGTCAGAATCTTTCTTCGTAGTGGGTGAATTTGTGGGAGAGCTATCGACCGCGGAACCTCTGAAAGAAGGAGATAAGCGAGTTTTTTCATCTGTGCACTTGAAAACTTTTACAGTTAGACGACTATAAAACTAAGCATTTAGAAACCATATTTATATCTTGCAGCATTTTTTTTACTTTATCGCTTTTTTTTTCACCGGAAATTGTATTTTTATAATGGCACATTGATCATGACGCAAGTTTTTTATAATAAAAAATTGTTTCATTAATAGTGCGTATGGCCCTTTTATGACGACAATTTTACGATAAAATTAAAATAAGATAAATTTACTTTAAACTTCCGGTTATATCATATGTTACTACCATTTATAAATTTTATAAAGTTTTTTTTATCAAAGCGTTATCCCCGCTTGTTACTGCACCATTGTTCAAAAGTGCAGAACTGTAGCTCGATGAGAAAATGTCAGATCGCCAACGCGCAGTAGTGGATTATGTCGTTTATTGAGATAATCAGTGCGATACTTGACGCCATAAAATCACGAAACAGGAGAAAGGGCGTCAGATCACAGATTATACTCTTTCAAATGGCCACGAACTATATATAAATAAAGCTTTGACAATGCGGATCTCTGCAACCTGATACATGAACAGCTTATTTATTGACTTGTGTTATGTTGATAATGAAGCACGTAATACCGATAAATCAAAGTCGGGAATAGATAAACGATTCTGCTGTTTTTTATATGACCTTGCTTATACTCTTGCGTTTTGCATTTAACGTGGTTAATAACGTTTCTTATTGACAGTATTAATGAAAAATACTTAATTATAATTATATTTTTTTACAGAAGAATGGTTTAGACATCTTTCCAAATGTCTATTAATTTTAGTACTAATTAGATATTGAATAAGTACGAAATCATGTAAATCAGAATTTTTTTTAGCTATTCATAAAATAGTATTGGAAAATGATAAAGAAATTTAAAATGCAATTTTATGTAGTATTTGGTAGCCAAAAAATGGTATATTTTCGTGATGAATGCACTTCTAACAAAAAGAATACGAATCCACTATCTGATTATTAGAGTTATAATATAATTGTTTATTATTAACTGAATGTGTGTGTAATTTAGAAAGTAAATTTATAATGAATTTATAATAATTTGAAAAATTATTATAAATTCATTATAAATTTACTTTCTAAATTACACACACATTCAGTTAATAATAAACTTAATTATATATGTATATTTCATATACTTTATTTTTATATCTAATTACATTTTCACATACTTAATTTCTTTTATTAAAACATAGTAGAACATTTCAATATACTTTCGAATCAGATATTAATTATTCTTTAACGAATCCGACTTCAATTAAGTTACTTCCTCCTTTTTCACCATAACGAATTATCTTATTCACAAAACAAAACAACGTACTAGTTTTGAATTATTTTTAGATTCTCTGATCAACTTTGGAAAATATAACAAGATACAAATAAGAATAATGTGTCTGTATGTGCGTGTTTAATATTTATACTAATGCCGTGTCGTGTAAGAAACGGACGAAGCATTATCATAATTGCTGTTAAAGCAATTTGGTATGCGGTAGATGCAAAATGTTCGTTAATTCCGTCCGATGTCAAATAAAGCTATAAAGTTCTCGAGTTAAGTCAATAGTGAACTGTGTGGTAACTAAGATAATAATTTAACATTAAATCGATCCTGAGAAGTCGAGCTGCGACATTCTCATTAAATTCCGTAATTGTACTGTAGTTGTTCTGGAATCGCGTATACACGTACGTGTTCATTCACGACAGAGACGAGCAATCTGCAATTGAGATTCGTTAACGATGCGGTCACATGTTGAAACGTGAAAATATGAAATTTAAATAACAAGCCGGCTCCGTAGCTAACTGCTTATTCCGTGATAAAACGGAGCAGAGGATGATAAAATCATCGACATGTGTAAGATGAGTTCACGTTCCTTTCGATACAATTAACGACCAGTTTCTCCTAGTTCGTATCATAAGATATTCGCGACAAGATCGGAAATATCTTTTATATTTATATTATACAGAGTGAGGCACAAGATTAAGTTGTGATTAAATAAAACATTTTAATGGATCTTACGTGATCATTAATAAATTTTTTATTTATTATGTAATTATTTACGTTGAAAACTAAGAAACCTCGCAGAGTTCTTGGCGAAGGAAGAATTTGTTATACACACATATGATATAATATTTATAGTTAATCATTCCTTCAACAAGAGTCGCGTGACTATTACTTGGTAAAGATTAAATCTTTCATTTGCGTGACGGTGCAACTTGTCAGGACTTCACTTCGCCTCCTGGAGAAGCGTGCACTATAATTCTACATCATAAGCATTTTTGCGGGCGTAAAAGTCGACAGTCAAAACATCGATAGTCCATTTTTCATCCTTCGTAAATGATGGAATAATATAGAAGGTGCAACGCTATACTTCACGGCACGCGAGGCGCCGCGCCGTGCCGCTCGCTTGCCGCCTGATGCACCCAGAGAGTGAAGTGCGATTCGACACGAAGCCGGTGCTCGGTATGTGGATCAATTGTACGGTCCAAACTAGGCCAAATGAATGCAATGGCGAGATGCAAGATCCGCATTCGCCGTCGCATAGACAAAGTCGCATCAAACTCAAAACGCTTCTCCGACGCGAGGGGCTGTGAGCGATGGTGCCGTCTAAAATGGGCAAACTATAGAAACCACCTCCCAAGAATCACGGTATTGCATTTCTCGACTCTATCAATCTTCTAAATCTGTGTTGCTAAAGTTACGTTAATAATAAGTTACATTAAATTACGATTAAATTTTTTTAAAAATTGGAAGAACAATTTAATAAAAAAAACGAGCTTAAAAAAGTTATTATTGAACTGCTTACGTGAACGCATATTTTCGTAGTATTTAAATGGCAAAGCTATTTTCTATCTAGTATTTAATAGTAAAGGTATTTTCTATCCATCCATAATTAAGTATAATTTAATTTTAAAGAATTTCATTTTTCTATATTTGTTTGGTATAAAAATATATATTTGCGAAAATATTAATAATTTAATTATTATCTTTACTCTCTTAGATCTATATTTTTCCTTTTATTACTGCTGATATAATAATAAAGACTTTAACGGATCAATATGAAGACGGTTATTCCGAATTCACCATAATTAGCCATTTCCTCGCAGCATTGAATCCCACTACGATGTGCTAAAGTGTTCTTCGACAATTTGCTTACACAAGCGCATAGGGAATAGTTGCGCATCATCGCTTACAAATGTGTCGAATAAGGCAAGGTAGTTCAACGAAAACCTATCAAACTATTCCCGTATTATCCGCACAAACTGCATACTAAATTCAGGATTGCACATACTGTAATTTTCGAGTTCTCCTTTAATTATAACTTGGTTGTTTCAATATCAATTATCTTGACCTAACAAAATGTGACTTTAATTATCGACATTAGAAAATAAATAGATTGCTAACAATCTTAAGACAAACGTGAACAATTTTAAAGTTGAATCATAATATTAGAGTAATATTAAATTATCGTTAATATCAATTTTAATTATAATATTTTTCAATATTAAGTTGAAAAGAAAATGTTAATTGTTCTGCATTTTTGTGACAGTTACAGTTATAAAACTTATATAAATAAAAAATTGTTTTTTCATAAAAAAAGGGTATTGAAAACATTTGAGTTTGAAATTTGCTCATTAAGAACTTTCTTTAACTTTTCGATTCTGATCCTGAAACATTCTTCGCATGATAGAACTTGTAATAATCTTTAAAACTATAATAACGAAACAATTGTTATTATACAATTGTTAATTCTTATATTATTCATTTATGCGAACGAATTGCTCCGTTTGAGAATCGAAGCGTTAATAATCTATTAGGTATTATTAAATTTTCCTTAACACTCCAATTTTTGCAATTTACTTTCGTATACAATTTTCAACAATTTTAACTGTATGTAAATGCATATCATGCAAGAAATGCTCGAAATAAAATTTGGCCGTAGTGACAGATGTTTACGCGCAAAAACATGCATGTCTTTCGGAAAATGCATTGCCGTATATACATTGGAGTTCTTCACAAGCTCTCCGTAAATTTTCAAAATGTCAGCGTATATTTTTCTCATGAAAATACATCGCGCAGCTGTAAGATTAAAAAAAAGGAATTTTTCACACCTTGACGTTGCGAGACAGGTTTTCATTTATAATTGAATACACATCGAACGCGGAAAATGGTTCTTGCACGTGTTTCTTCGCACAAACGCACACGTGTCTCAGCAACCGGTTGTCACCTATTACGATCGGCAAGGAATATTTCTCTGGGACAGACAGCGTTCCGCAGAAAAACGTTTAACACCCGATGAGAAGCCGCGAACGATCCGCGAATGCCAACGAGCGAATGCGAACGTGCTGGTTTTGGTTCCAGGATCGCGATCTCCACAAAAACCGGGCGTCGCGTGTCTGTTGTGTTATTTATGTACGTGAAGCACGTACAACCGCGGAATGCGTATTTATCTGCATTTTGTCTTGTCGTTGCATCCGCGTCCGACCGACAAATGAGCGATACGCGCATCTATGCGCGTAAATTGCAATACACTGTCGACGAATTGAGAGGCGTTGGATGATACGAAAACCAAATTTATCTACGTTGTGGATTTTTCCTCTGAAAATAGGATTTTTACATTTATTCTTCAAACTATAAATTTGATGATTAATTGTCTTTTAATCATTTGCATGAAAGCTGTTTTCAATAGCTAATATCTTGATTGTTTGCTACATTATTTTTCTTTATAATACCTTCCTTCTAAGAACATTACTTTGCATGTTAAAATATTATTTTCCTTTCACTTTGAGATCTTATTAATTTTTTTCTGTTAAAGAAAGATGAAAGTTTATTTAATGTGATTAAAAAAAAGCTCTCCACCAATGGAAATTTAATTCATCTTTAAGAGTATAATAAAAAGGTTAATATTTTCTATTGTTTTATACTTCCGGAAATGGCGCGAGGGGAGAAGCCGGCATTAATAATGGAATGATCAAGTGGTTTTTGCGGTCGTGCGGAGAAAGCACGAGGAAACGTGAGAATCTCGCGTTCCTCCGGCAAATTGTGTAACACAGAAATGATAAAAGTATGCCGCCACGTCGGGACTGTCTCGTTACTTACGAATTGTAACGTATAACGATAGTGTGTCAAACGTATTTCCATATATCGCCCGCAGACAAATATTTCGTTTCGTTGTTATCCACTTCTGGCTACGGCCAATACAGCAGAAACCATGAGCGATGCGATAAGAACATCGTAATAATCTTATCATAAAGTGGTTGATTGTTCGACTTTTATTAATGATATTGAAAAACTCTGATAAGCGTATTTACAACGTTGCACTTGCGAAAATATTATTTATTATGACAAAATGTGCTCATGTGCATATGGTACCGTGTGTTTGTAATGTATTGTTTAGTCTGCATAAAAATATTATATTTTAATAAATTGAAGAAAATTAAAATTTTCAGTAATATAAATTAATCTTGACACATGCCATCGCTTGACGGATGTGTAAAGTACAGGGAATAACGTGATTCTCGTTTAATCGTGCATTGTCATAAATCTGAGTTTCGTGTGATAACAATTGTGCGTGATCACACACAAATTACGTTTTCTTAGAGAATGTGACACGAATGCGATGTTTGAAAAGTTTTCTCGATTATTAGACTACTAAAATATAATGAATATTCATTGCAAGAAAATACAGTTAATATATGATATTATAAAAATTTTTGGAATTATTTCGTGTTACACTGCTTTAATATCGCATGTTTAAACCTTCTGGTTTCTGACATTTCTAGTTAAATGTTCTGGTAATGTCTGTATTTAATATCCAAGCAATAATAATTGAGATTTTTTCAATTAACGTGCTGTAATCTGAACTTTTTTATTATAAAGTAAAATTAAATGTTAGGTTATAATTAAGCGTTAATTAACTACGTTTGAAAATTATACATAGGAAAGCAGTGCAAAATATAATTGTCCTACAAAATTGCATTTTATTTGGAGTATTTAAATACTTTAATATCAAAATAGCGTAATTTAACTTTTTTATTCTTAACTTCTCTGTTCGTTATTAACATCTGTATGGTATTATGTAATTTTTTTTGTATAGAGAGAATTTAAGCTTGCAATGACTTAATTATATATCTTTGGTGACTTTTGTCGAAACAGTCGGAAAAATTGCACAACGATAAAGTTCTTGGTCGATGAGAGGTTATAAAATCCCCCACTGATCTGGACATCTCTCGTAATTAAGAGTCATGCCCGCGAGGCATTAATCAACCGCGGACAACATGCAAGGAGAAGGCTTCAAATAATTAATTATTATTCCAGGAAAGAGCACGTGCCTTGTGCGCATGGCGCACACTTATATTCTTCCTTTATCCAAAGGACAAATCGGCCACAAGCCCGGCGTAATCAGGGCGATAGTGGGTGGCGAACCAATGTATTAATTAAACTGTAATTACATTGTGCGTACTCGTAGCGCAAGTCACGCAACACGATCATCCATGTGGGTATCTAATAACGAACGTACCGAGTGCATGTTGTTTATTATTGAATTTACAAGTTTGATTTATTTACTGGCGCAATTATCTCGAAAATACACAATTTTAGGATCGCACAAATAAAGCAGTCAATACAGTCAGCGAGCCTCCTTCGTTGAGAAATTTCATCGTAATTTAATAAATTAAATGTGAGAGAAATCTATGAAACAATAATTATGCAACATATTTCTACGGTTTTAACGATAAAGCACGCTGGCAAAAATGAAAATTGATATTAATGTGATATTAATGTTTTATTAATAATTTTACATTACATCATGATACCATAGAAGCTAAAATACGAAGCGAAAAGGTTCTTGTTGACTGACAGCAGTTGTACCTCTGACATTAAATCAAGCGGAGTCCATTAATTAATGTCATCCATGTAAATGCTATCCGTCCTAACTTTAAATTATTGAAAGCTTTTGCGATGTATCGTTCAGGGTCAACATGTGCTATCCTATCTGGTCGCGGTGGAAAACCGCAACTCCCGGGTCTCGAGTTCTGGCAAATGCACTGTATTATTTGCTCCTGACATAAAACGAGAGCCTCAGGGAATCATACATTGCCGTTTTACGATGCGTGCACTACAGTTCGTATACAGTCGGTGCAGAAAATAATATAGTTTACGATAAATCTTTCAAAGCATTGCCGGATGCCGTGCTATTTTCTTATTCGCGTTGCTGATATTTTGTGTCGTGACTTTTGACACGAGGTTTCTAAGAGACGCAGTTACCTTTCATTGAAATAGGAAGCACTAGACTCCATAACTTCATTATTTCTCTAGTATAGTATCTCTTAAAAATACCGGTTTTTTTAAATTAACATTTTTTTTTATTACTTGGGAATAGATTTCTTCTATATTAAAAAGTTTGGAGAATCGATAATTTTCAAGTAAGTGATAGAGTGTAAAGAGCTCCTCAATTGAATGGCTTTTAAAAAAAATTAAATAATTTACGTTTATACTTGAGTTGAGTGTACCTTCTTAGAATTTTCTTTATTTTCTCAAAGTACATTATGCATAAGAATTAAAATTTCGTAGTTGCATTGCATTAACTTTTTACATTGCTTTTGAATTGTAGTGGATAAAGTAAATTATATGTGTGACTCGCGAAAATCAAAAGGAAACGGTAATATAAATTCTCCATAAGTCTCTATTTTTGTGCCGAAGCGAATAATGATGACTGATATCGCGGTTGATTGAACGAGTTTGTACTACTGAAAGGTTTCTCGATCGGTATGAGCGAATAATTCATGTGATCGAATATGTATTAGAACCTGTATTTATGTGAGTATTTTATATAAAATTAAATGTGAATTGTATTACGCAACTGAAATTTAAAAATTAGTATACGTTAATTTACATTTATTTGTAATTGAATATTATATATAGAAAAGTAATACAAACTTTTTGCATTTTTTTCAATTTTTTGAAGATAACATATAAAGAAGTAGAACTTTGAAAACTATTGCAAAAAATATCGAATCTTATTAATGATT
Source organism: Solenopsis fugax (assembly GCA_003595255.1). Lineage (NCBI taxonomy): Eukaryota > Metazoa > Arthropoda > Insecta > Hymenoptera > Formicidae > Solenopsis > Solenopsis fugax. The sequence continues at coordinate 24,646 of QKQZ01005065.1, read as the reverse complement.
TATATTTGCTTTCGATCAATCATTATTTAAAATATTAGTCCATTGACATATCACGTTCCAATTGGCTTTTAAATTTAAATGGCCAAATACATCTAACACTATAATAAAATTTAATTTGTCAAATATATGACACTATAACAAATGTAATTATATCAAAATTATGTTACATTATAGATTTTTGAATTGTTCATTATGTTCTTAAGACACCTCCTGTTTGGCACGTAACACTCAAGAAACCGCAAACGCAATGCGGATTCTTAATCGACGAAAAAACTTCTCATTCTCCCAACCGAGCTACCCTTCGGGGTTTTACCGTCCTCTAGAAAAAGTTTTTCTGAAAGCGCACGAAATACTAAACGCGATCTTTGGCGAAACTTTGACAAGACGAGTGTTGAGTTACTCGAGAAGCCTCAAGAAAAAGACTTTCGTTAATTTCAGAGGTAGCTACGACGGAAATAACACTTTCCTATAGAATGAGGGCCGAAATATTTTGTTATGAACAGTCGATAGCATAAAAGTAAAGGCTCTCGCGAAAATTGAAATGTCAGTTAACCATTGCCAGCGGAAACTTTTATATATCAATAGAATGGATATTCTTTTGCAAAATGCAAAAAAAAAAAGAAAAAGAATGTAAAGTTATTTTTTTCATTAGAAAATTAGAGCAAAATCAACGTATTGCATACGTCAAGTGAGAAATTCTAATAAGTCTTTCCTAATTTTTGTTTTTAAAATTTCATAAATTACATTTATTATGTACATAATAATAATAATTTAATTAATTTCAAGTAATTAATTCATATAAATAAAATATATTTCTTACAAGTTTTTGTTATTATATTTCATGAATGTTTTTAAGTTCTTAACTGAAATAGATTGACATTGAGTCACATCTTATATGCATGTTTCATAACGATAATTTTAACATCAAAATTCGCATTAACATTTTATCTTTAAGCATTTTATCAATACGTAATTCGAGGATGTTTTTAAAGTCTTTATTTTAATGTCTCCTCGTGTCACTGATAATGACAACGTTGATATGAGATAATTGACTTATTATAATTTGTGGAAAGAGATTATTTCTTGAGAGGAGAAACATGAATCTCGTATTAAACACTTTATTTGCAATAGTTATTTCTTGCAATCTGGTTTACTCCGAGTTTCAAATCGGATTATACATGTGTGCTTTCTTCTAATTATATTCTTATACAAATCAATCTATGCTTATTTCGTTTTTTGTAAACATTGTTGAAAGAGATTTTGTCACTGAAAATTTACTCGTATTTTTATTCTGTAAATGCTGGGCAAAAATATAAGGGATTTTTTTTATGAATAAAACATTAATCTCTTGTAAAATGAATATGCATATAAAAGTAACAAAGATAAAAGTATTATTTTTGTGTATAAAAAAATATATTTATCATCTACAGAGTGAAATACGATTATTTTTAAATTGGGAATTACTACTGGAACATTCAATTCTGATTAAGATTAAATTTTTAAAGAATGCTAAATTATTTGAAAATTCCGAGAAGTAAGAAGTAACGTTCCGAAGCGTTTGATATTTCATATTAATTTCGGACTTCTGTAACATCATATTGTGCACATATTATATAAAATATTGACATTAAAAAAAATAAAATTAATTACTTCTTGCAATAATTCAGGCAAAATCATTTGAATGTTATGAATCAATTATGATAAATGAGAGAACGAGACTATTATGCAAGAAAAGAGTATATTTCTCCTGTTAACAGCGTTAAGTTTGGCATAATGCAGACAGGCGAGTCGAGTCAAGGAGAGGAGACCGAAGTGTCTCCTGCTGGCTATTAGTCAGTTACTAACGCGACGTGTCTCGGCTAATGGCGTTATTAACGACATGGTTGTGTACGTGACTTCCCGTATCGTTTTCATACATTGTTACAGCGGTGTGCATCAACGATCGATATCACTCGCAATTAGAAGGACGTGTCATTTTTTGCGATAGGGATCACGAATTGCGTTAGGCGACTTTTCTTTGCTTAGAAAAAGGAAAGAATGCTTGAATTAATTACCTAATTGATGGATACAAATTTTTTAAAAGAATTTTTTCTTTTAAAAGAACTATATATATATATATAGTTCTATATATATATAGTTCTATATATATATATATATATACGATGGTATTAAAGAAGAAATTACTTCTAATATGTTCTAATACATTTCTAATTAAAATAAAATTTAAAATGAAAATAAAAGAATAAAACTAGATATATATTTTGCGTTCCTCGTGCTTTAATAATTTCTAAAGGATAAGGAAAGAATTTAATTTCTTGGCACGTTGATTTACCTCACTAAATGATCAACGAATTGTTTTCGTTCCGATAAACAAAAGACTAAAGAATAAGGAAGAGTAAAATTTAAAATTGTTCTTATTTTCTGTCATACTGAATAGAGCAAAAAGTCGCAGTAAAAAAGTGGCCTACTTCGAACATAACACACACACACACACATTTTTTTTTTACTCATTGTTCGCCGGTAAGATGCTTTAAAATGGAATTCGTAAAGTTAACGGAGAACAAAGGGTATAGATGTGCAAAGCGAGACACGGAAGATCGATCACGGAAGAAATAAAAAAAAATAATACAGTGCATCATTCATGTATTTGTAACGATAGTTAGCATACGAATTAACGCTGATTAACGTGATGAAGTACAAACTCATGGACGTTCTATGATTATGCATCATTTTCACGAACCATCGCACTATACAGACGATTGAGTGATCATTAATCCCATGATCGTTAACACCTCATGAATATTAGTGGCTCTTCGATAACCCCATTCCGTTTGTTGTCAAAAACCCGAAGCGAGAAGAGAGCACGTGCGTCCACGAAATTAAATTTCTATAAAAATTTTCAAAATTGCATTTTATAAATTCCTTCTTTTATAAATATTTAAGAAATTTTCGTTTTATCAACGTAACCTACGATTATTCGATTCATAAAATCTGCAAATGTGCAACCCATGTATTTTATTTAACAACACCCACGCAAATTTCTGGTATCGACGCTATCGGACACAGAATATCACGGTGGAGATATATCGCTCGCTCTCACATCACTTCGGAATTACACACGATTCCGTTAAATGGAGATTCACTGCGCACACAGACGCATATATCCTCAGAGAGTATGACATTTCGAACTGCGATCGCGTGCATCATTCCTCCGTTTCATTCCTTTTACCCTAGCCGGCATTCTGAATTAATGATGCATCGCGCCGTCGACCAGTACGTTTGTTCGCGACTATCGTCGACGTAAACCGATATTGCGAATTCGATCGATTCTGATGCACATTGCACACGGGNGGGGGGGGGGGGGCACGTTTTAGACTATAAATGACACCGCGATAGATACGTCGTCGTCTTGCTGGCTTGTGGCGAAGACGCTTTAAATTAGTCATATTCGATACAATCGCTTCAATATTTCTCGTATTTTTTTAAATCAATTACATTTCCAGACTTCTGCGTTCGATCTTGCAGAATCATTGTGCTAGCATTTTTCAGGGTAGTCTATCTAAAACTCTCTCTCTTTCTCTTTTTTTTTCCCTCTATAAACAAAATTGCATTTATTTCTGTAATCGATAATTTATTTGCTTATTTATTATGCAAACATGATTAAAGTAATTTTCAAAACAACGAAGAGAATATTAAAATTAAAGCGTTACCATTATCATGATAAAGTAGATATCTTAGCCAATTAAATTTTAGATCTCGCTGTAGTTATAATATTCTTCTCTTTATCTACCGTGTTATTACGCGAACATTTGCGCTATAGTTATTTTCCTAGCATTTAATTTGCATTAGATGTTTATGGGATGAATTGCGCATCGGTCGGATTTAATGCGATTAATAACTCGATTAATCGTTAAATGCAATTAATCAGACTAATGCTGTCACATTTCTCTTATTTCTATTTAAACTATCGTGTGAGATGATTTGCATTTATATGCTTTATTTATGACAATTTTTGATATTATTAATGTCAAAAAAATAGAAAATTTGAATGTACAATTATAATAACAATATATCTCACAATATATCCATTTAAAGATTATTTAAATTTTCATATTATTTATTAGCGTAGCATTTTTTTGTGGTATTCTTTACAACATTCGGTAAAATAAAATATCGTTTCATACAAATATAAAATAACATATTCATATAAAACATAGTTCTTTTAAGTCGATATTTCACATTTCTTTAGTTATCAACGATATGCCACGTAATCATATATTGAATTGACGTAATAACTCTCTGCAGTTTGCCGCAACGTTCACGAATTAATCTTATTAATCGATGAGACTGCTTGTTGTCGACACATTTTATCGCATTATACACGAGTGCACGCGACTCGCGACGTCTTCAATGCGGATCGAATTAATAACGTTCTATTAATTGGTCAACATTACCACTTGTGTTCGAGCGTGTCACAATGAAGTTGATCGCAACCAGATTATCTGGCTACACAATGCTATTACACTCGTCCGTATCTGTGCTTGCAGTTTGCGGACGTTAAACTTCTGAAGTACGAATTATGCACGTCGAGATTATCTAAAAAGCGTTCACAGTTTATACAATGGACGGATTTCGCGGTGGAGTTTATGAACAATCGTAAAGATAAAACTTCTATGCGCTTTTAACACAATGTTGAATATAATTTTGTTTGCACAATAAATAACAAGTGAAAAAGAGTCTCACAGAAATAGAATACATTTTTAATGAGTAAAAGCTTATTTGCATAACAAACTCTTGGACTATAATTTATATTTCAATAATTATTTATTTTTTAGATTATTTTTGTTAGCTCTTTCAACATGTGTTTTCAAACATATAAATTACTTGAAAAAATGTTAAGATAAACAGTAATATCAAATTATTCTGAAAATGCGAATAATTTATGATTGTAGTAGACAATTATTACTTTCTGTAATTATTTTCCATTTTTTCGTTTAATTATTTTATCGTGTTTAAAAAAAAATTTTCTGTTATGTTACGTAATTTTATTTCTATAGATTTGAATTGTACAAGAACTGCTGTATTTTCTTATGAAAAAAAGTTCTATCATATTTGCACAATGGAATAACCATCGTTTAGATATAATTTCAATCTTATTTATGCACAGAAACTCTCTCGTTACTTGTTTATATAAAAATTTGTTACCTATCAAAAAATGTCTTCAACAACTGCACACGCTTCCAATCTGCGTTGATGTATTGCTGCAATCTATCAATGGTCCACAAACATTCATCAATTCATCATCGGAATAATCTCTTCTCATGACACTTCTAACGAACATTTCACATTCAATTGTACCGGCACTCAGTCGAACGTGATATTTAATGAAAGTTGCGAAGAGATCAATTGGATTACCCACGCTCGCGGGATTTTGAAAAAGGGAAAACGATAAAAATTGCGGGCGATTCCGAGCACTCTGCTTACGACGCGCACGCTTCCGTTTCGGATTCCGGAGACGAACTCTGCTCAACCGCGTTGCTCTTCGCTCCGGCTGCAGACTACATGCAGCTCTGGCGGAGTTTGGACCGACCGCGTGCATTTCCCACCACCTCTTCTCCATCGGCATCATCGTAGCCACCACCTTTCGGGCCGATACTCCAGTCGTATTGTACCCGCCTGTTTTGCTCCGATCTCGAGTTGCGTAATAATGACAGATAAGGAAGACCGAGAAAGAGAGAGAGAAAAAGAGAGAAAAAAGCGCAGCATGGAAGTGCAGCATTCACGATAGAACCCTGTTATCTACGAGTAATTTGATCGATTCGAAATATAGAAGAATGAATATGCAAAATGTTTTCATTTTGATACAATTAACAATTGAGAAATTTTTCTGGAAAGATTTGGCACCTGTCAACTTTGGTATCAACGTTTCACGAGGTGATAAAAAAAACTTAACACATTGCTGTATTACAATATAAAAATATATTTGATAATCAGATAAAATTCCTTTAAAGGCTATTCGAGTCTAACGTAGATAAAGGCAGAATTTGTTTTTCCACAAATTATTTTTTGTCCTTGGACGTGTTCGACGAATGATCTTGAAAGAAACATGCAGATATTTCCGAACAACTAGCTTCACATAGATAAACGATTGAGCTTATGTAAGCGGGTTCCTTGTAAATTTATTATTCGGCTTTCGTGTTGGGTGCCCTTTCGTGACGCTCGCCTGGTTCGCACGTGCCTGAACTCGTCTCTGATCCGCAACGATCTTCTGGATCGTAGAAAGTGGGGTATCCGCTGGATCTTTCGACCAGTCCGGCCTGCGTCATCTCTGCAACGGCGTATTTCTATGTGGCACATGCGTATATTGGGAAGTATAAGCGTGTGTAGGCGCGCACTCAAGCTCTTAAGCCTCGCTGTTTGGAGAATACAGTTCTTTTATTCGATGATATGTAGATGTCATTTCTGCGAACTCTCACATTCGACGAACACTCTCGCGTCGATATAAATATCCATCTATATCGATACAAATATACTCGAAGGTTATATTTGAAATTATGGAAGATTATTTTTCCGGCCGCTTTCGGACAATTTGCTCGATATGGTACGAAGAAACTTGGAAAGTTTTCGAAGAAGGAATATATATTTTCCGTCGTAACATTCCTCAGTGACTTGGAAGTAATTACTTCGAACGCGCTCGCAACGAAAGAGTCGCAAAAGAATCGCTTTAAGATGTGTTAGGAATATCAAAATGTCTCGATACGCGTCAAGAATGCGGTTTTGCTAGAAAAAAAGCGATAATTTATAACTTTGACCTTCTTGGCAATATGCCATTGTAATTCGCATAAGAAACGTAGTCATTATTGCATCTATTATATCGCAGCGATGTAAATTATGCTGAGACATCCTGCTGGCAACCACGGTGGAACTTGTACAATTCAAATCGTCGATTTAAGGTTACTTGCCCAACTTGTATCGACTATGCAGTTAATCTTGCAGGTGACATTCTATTTTCTCGCATATAATTTAAAATACCACAGAAAATTTTAATTCTATAAAACACCTAAATGTAATTAAGTATAAATTAAATAAAAGGAATAATGTTTTTTCAAGCTTCCTCATAACATCAAATATTAAAGTACAAGTATATATATATTTGTTAATATTTAGTATAATATTAAAATGTTAAAATAATTTAATTATAAACATCAAGAAAGAAAATTAAATTAAAAGTAATTATTAAATGATGGAATAGATTGAAATAAAAAAAGAAAATCTTAGCAGTAATTTAGTTAACATTTTTGTTAATAACAATATAATGATTTATAACTAATGTGAAAAATATTAAACAAAGTATCTCAAGCGGACAGTCAAGCTGTTTTTAAATAAATAATCACGCACACTGATAATCGTTGTACATTACCGTTTACATAAATATAAAAAATTACATTTTTTGATAATTAATGTACAAATTAAAATTTATGCTCACAACTCTAACATGAATTTTAAAAATAAGAAGTCACTTAGAAGCCCGCTCCTGTTCAAAATTTCAATAGGAATTTTCTCTAATAAAGCTGCAGCAGTCAGTGTATAAATCATCGAGATATCTCATATCCATTTACATACGCGTCTGACAAAACATACCAGATGTTTCTGAGCAACTACGCCGCATCGTACTTCCTGTGTGTGATAATTATTAATGTTTGCGCCGCAATTTCCTTTCTACGTCTCCGCAATTAACAGCTTGTGGATAGACAATCTTACGTCATCGGTTCACGGAAACCTAGTCTACTTAATTATTTAGACTCATTCCACAAGTTTTAGGGAAGAAAGATTTAAAGTTTGCATTTTTGTAGACCCCGCCCTCTCCTAATGTGTGAAATTTCATTATTAGTTTACTTCTCGCACACTTTGTTGCAAGCCGAAAAGTTTCGGAGAACGTTGGTCCAATCCAATTTCCAGTCGATTTTTCGAGCGAATTTCCAATCTCGGCAGACGATGTACTTCTGAGGTTTTTACTATGCGAACTTTGTGAAGACTTTTGCACACGGAGAAAAAGAAATTTAACTGTTCGTAGTAAACATATATTTAAAAGTATTAATGAAATGCTTTCTTCGATGCATCTTGAAAATAATTTGTGTTGTACATTTATTAAATAATATTTGAGTTGGCAATATATTGCGCAATATACTGACAAAGTTTAAAATCTCTAAATTAAGATAATTTGAGAATATGTGCAAATTTCGCGGTAGGAGTTCCGCAAAGTTTCATACATTAATTGGAAATGTAACACATGAGAACTAAAATTAATTTAATTTTGTTATAACATTAATTAATATGATGAAAGCATATGATGCAAAAGAGATAATTTCATGAAAATAAACTTTCCATAGTAATTATAGCTTTTATATAATGAAATTAATTATTTTCGGGAAACCACATTATTTAATTATTTATATTAGAAGAATTATTGCTGTAGAAATTATACGCGATAAATTAATATATACATACAAATATCTTTATCATTTTAATGTAGGCTAGAATTATCACATACTCTTTTTTGCTTTAATATTCGAAATGGATAAAGATTTCAATTTATTGTAATTTAATATAACAATGTGTTTTTTGTTCTTTCTTTTTAAATGCTCGTCCGCGTATTAATTACTGATAGCAGTACTGTAACTCGCAAAAAAAAAATCTAAAGAGAAGCTTTAGAGAAAGGCGATCAAGTTCGTTCTTAATCAATTTTCCAAGGGCTCAAACGAAATAATTCATTCGATCCATCTATGTTCCATGAAATCGAATTTTCACATTCCGGCAAATTTCTTTTAAATTGGACTCTCCATTATGGCGTAAAAGTGATATCATTTTCCGCAAAAGATAAAAACGCATAATACACATACACTTATAGAATTCAAAATGAGACAGTATCTTAAAGGGTCTTGCGCTAACCTTTTATAATAACAATACAGTTTTATAAAAAAGATACAAAAGAAATCATTATATATATTATATGAATTATTAAAACTGAAATATGTTCTCTATTCGAGTTTTTTACATTTATTTATCCATATTTAAGATTTATTATCATATTTTACATTATCTACTTTTAAGATTTATTACTTTATGAATATGGTAGAAATGAGATATGACAGTATTCTCTGAATTTTTGATGCAATTTAAAATTCATTGTAGAATTCACGCTGTGTCAAATCGTGATGATGATAGAATGAGAGACAGAGAAGGAGAATGGCAAGTCTGGGGTATTCTAGAATTTAATCTCTTGCTATTCTGACAAGCAGCGGCTTCTGTAATGAAAGCGTGCATTGCCTGAAGCAGAACGGAAACTTGAATAAGGCAAAAGATGAGGAGAGCTACTCGAGAAAAGACATTATATTGTATAAGAAAAGAAGTTGTCATAATTTCAAGTCGGGAGCTTCTTCGGACTCGCTCGAATTTTATTGAGTTTGCGGTAGTCGCGCTATCTTTTGCGATCTTCTGTCATTAAATTGAGTTATGATTTCAGTCTTGAGCGCATCGATAATTGAAAGAAATATATGCATCTAACATGAAGCTTCTCCGTGTATTCGGTAGATGCATAATTATTTCTTTGGAAGCCTTTAATTTTTAACACGATTTCCGATAAAGCGTACATATTTTGAAGAATTTATCAAAAATACTTTACATGAAAAAAGTCCTTTAGTTTAAGCTGTTTATATTCTGACGAATTAAAATATCTTTCAAAAGGAAACTTGTGCATATCTAAATTAATCAAGCAATAGATTGCGTATCTTCATTGCATGTCTCTTATTTTTCTCGATATCTCGATATCTTCTCATACTTTTCACCTTTCCTTTCAAATCTCGTATAGAGAGCTCTTGTAATCGTACACCAGAAACTATCTGTGATAGGAGAAATCGGATATCGTCCGGATCAATTTCTATAAAAGGGACAGCACTCTTTGAGGAAGATGCGAGCTTTCGAATTAATTTCACCCAAAATATGAACGCGCACTGATGTATAAAACGATTTGCCAGAATGTTTTTACATCGATACTCTCCGGTAATTAGGCACTTTCCGAAAATTTATCTGTCTCTGACGTGTCGATTTGTTGCGATATGAATACACTAATAATTTCAATAGATGCAGAATCTTCGCTTTAAGCTAAATAAATAACACATATGCTAGCAAAAATTGATGAAAATTTCAGAAAAATTTAACTCCGGTCTATTTAGTCTGTTTTAATAATCACATACAGATCTTAATACATTTTGCACACACGAAGACACAATTTATCAGCGACATAGCGAAAATTTGCTGACGGAAAGACATCTGGCTTCCGGATATTGAAAACAATAGTGGGCTTTTATTTTTGGTATTGTCTCGGTCGAGAAATAGCAGGCGAAAACTCGACAATGCCCATTGCGGGAGTGCGCGTCAGACGCAGGCTGACCTACCCCCGTAGGTGAAAAGCTCAGCTTTGATGCGCTCCAGTGAACCGAAAGTTCTACGAGTGCAAGCTCGACGAAGCGCCGGGAGGGAGAGGACAGGGGATGGGGACCGACGACTTTCCGTTTTCCGTGCGCGCAGTTAACCCCCGCGCATTTTTCGTTTTCCTCCTGTTTCTCACGTATCTTCCATCGTTTTTCCATCCTCTTTCGCAAAATTCTTTCCTAGCCTTTTCGGCTCTTGTTTGAATTGTCAAGACTGATTACGAGATTGTTCTTCCCGAGAAATTTTGAAGGAAATGAAAGAGACAAGATATCGTAACGTCATATGTTAATGACATCGAACATTGTTTCCATATAAAATATGTATATTTGTTATACAGAATGCAGCACGAAATGTTATACATTTTAATGTAAAAGGGTCTGCTTCCAGGAGATTGTGAAATAAAATAATGACTATAACAACATGTTATCCATTAATAATAATCTTTCAGACTTTTTGCGCATTCTATACACGATTCGTATCACTTTTATCAATAATAAATATTTTATACACAAGAAAAACATAGTAATATGACGACACATCGTGTTCTGTATGCGAATACATAAAAACAATTCTTCGCATCATATACAGAGAGAAAAAATTGTAGTGATGGCAGCTATAAGGGGACAACCATACAAATTTTGTTAATATAATTATAATATATAGTTAAGTGAACTATATTATAGTCATTGCAATTAAATTAATGGTTAAGAGAACTAATAAAAAATAGTTGTAGTATACTATATAATAAATAATATAATTACAACTATTTTTTATTAGTTTTCTTAACTATAAATTTAGTTGCAATAACTATAATATAGTTCACTTAACTATATATTATAATTATATTAAAATTTGTATGGTTGTCCCCTCATAGTTGTCACCGCTACAATTTTTTCTCTCAGTGTAAGTCTTCTCAAATTGTCTCTTTTATATTTGTGTTAACATATGAAAGAATATTAGGCTTTTATGCGAAAATTTTAGAAGCAATTTTGTATCTTCAAAGAAAAGTGTTATCGAGATGAGAACATAATTTTGGATGCGGATATGCTGACATATTTTATACGATTCGAAAATGGAGTGTCAATAATGTCGTACTGAAGCTGCTAAAATATTGCGGCTAGTATTCTGGAAGACAAACATCTCGTATTTATTCATGATATTTGTTTCTCGCAATTGATATTGCTCGCGCTCCAATTTCCCCCGTTAGGAATTTCCATAGGAGTATCCTTTCAGGCATGCTAAACTCGAGTTTAATATATTTACTTTTAATAAGACTATGTAAATATATAATATACACGTGAACGAAACCCTGGTCTTCGTTTAATCGTATCAATTGAGAATCCGCGAAAATCGGTGAGCTTTAAATTTGATTCAAGATTGGCCAACACTCTAATTTAACAATGTGGACGTGACGCATGCAACGTATCAACAATTTAGTTGTTACGTCAGTCGGACGATATACGGCGCGATACACATATTATGAAACCCCTATCGACGAAATCCCGTTGACACAGTTGTTCGTAACCACGTAACTCTCGCGATCGTCCTATCTCGGACAATGCAGGCGGCATTCGGAACGTCGCATGCGATTCCGAGGCTACCTCGCCGCAGGAATACGCGGGCGAGTATTGCGCAATGCATTGTTGTCGCTTCGTGTCGCGGTGAGATAAACGTGACTCCGGCGTCCTGAGAGAGGCAGGCAATAGAGAAAAAAAAAGTAAAGAAAACAAAGGAAGAGGAAAAAAAATAATGAGACGATCTTTTGAGAGAGAGAGAGCTGGCCCGATCACACACACATACACACACACACTATGATGTTCGCTGCGTTTGCTCTCATCCTTGCATAGCGGCGCTCGTACCTCGTATCGGTTAGTCCCGCAAGAGATTCAATAATTTAAGCAGTAATGGCCTGGTCATCGATCGACGCTCGGCTGGTGTTTAAAATATCTCACGTTGCCCGCTCTTGCGATTTCCCCAGTGCTTATTTTTCCTTCCCGTCGCTCCTGTGTGTTGCGAAATGCACAGTACCGTAGCGGTGATGTTTGCCGAGAGCATTAACTCGGCAAATGAATGTTTATTGACAGGATCGTTAACCCATTCTTAATGGAGCTATTATTTATAGTTCCGGAAAACTCCGCTTTCACGAATCGTTTACGTAGTTGCACATACTCACAAATTCTTGAATGAATTGATGAATGTGAGATCCCGACTTGTGTGTGACTTAAGGCTCCTCTGACGAAGGGAAACAAATATCGTGTCAACACAAAGGCGACGTCAAAGAACTCAATGCAGTTTCTGCTTTTAATTTTAACGAGGGCAAAGGTGCAATTATTTAGACACAAATCTCCACCGCCTTGGTACATATCGATCGGCTTCGGCTATAGTAGTTAAAAATATCTATTCGCATGCCTGGATGCATTATGGCAGTTTAGACCGTCCTCCTTGAACTTCCTTTTTCGCCCCTTTCCTCAACCAAGTGCCAGGAGGATGGTGTCGAAGGTCGGGATTAATCAATGGATTTATTGCCGGAAGTAAAACGTTCCACGTATTAAATGTATTAAATGTAATTTAGAATAAAAGTATTAGATTTATCAGAAGTATCGATAAAACGATCGATCTCCTATCACATGCCATTGCATCGTATAAATTTGTCTAGATCTTTGCCTCTGATTTATGATAAAATAATGATTCGGTAATTTAATTAGATAAACATATTGTGTTAAAATGAAACTATCAGTAAATAACAATGGAAGTTCTCGTAGCTTGTAGAAGCAAGTTGAACTGATTATGTCTATACCGAACTGGGCCAGGTACGGATTAATGCATACCTGGAACATTGATCCAAATGTTAATTGAAACTATTGTCGAAATGTGCATATACGTGCATATCTGTTTCTGATGGACCGTCTGGAGACATATTCGTCAATCTTCCGGGACGTGCACCGTGTCATTCCACAAAAGCGGAAACTGCATAGTTCATCTCTTCTACTGTCGCAATGCGCGCTTCATCCGTCGTATTATGCACGCGTCTGTGGACGTATGCTCGCTTAAATACATTTATATCGCACGTTTGCCTAAGCGGGCGCATCGTCATCGTATATTATCCTCGTTCTCAAAACGGAGGTACTTTTTTCAGTTCGTAGCTATTAAGCGTGCCGATGAACGATATTATAAACGTTGCAAAACACAGTGCTAGGCAGCGTTATTACGGATATTTTAAATATAAGAATACAAATGTGGACGCAGATGTGTGGAATATAATATATAAAATTTTTTGCACGATAATCAGCACGATTATTCGGAATAACTAAATAGTACTGTTACGTCATGTCAATATGCTTTTTTCATGTTAAGAAAGTTTTGATTGAGGTTTTTCGGTTTTTATTACATAGAGAAGTAATTAGAATTAGTTTAAAATTACTTACCGTGGAATGTCGCCGATTCGCGGTGGCCGATACTTTCGTGGACTACCTACGTCACTCCAGCCAGCTACGTTGCAAGCTGCAAAATAAAAAAAGTATACTTAAGCGATAGTTTTTAATGCGTAGTGTTACAGCGCAAAATATTGAATATTAATGTGAAAAAATAGATCAGTTAAAAGTTGCTCACTCAACATTAAATATTAAATAATATTAAAGTTATATATAAGAATTAAGACCGCTTTAGATCTATAATTTGCGACAGAATTCGAGACATGTCATTTTTTTAATAATAACCCAACTATGTAAAAAAAAACAATTGAATATTCTACATATAATTTTAAATACAACAATTTTTTCTCATTTGTAATTATATTCATAATTTGATAAAAACTGTGAATAGAATTCTGTCGCAAATTATAAATCATATAAAGTAGGCTTTACGTAATATTCGCGAAAATGTATTAGTTTTCCGTTTTAGGTTTTTTTCTAACACCGGGAAAATCTTTCCTAGATATTACTCATTGTTCACAGATTACTGAAATAGATTATTTCACAGTTTCAAACGAATGCAATTTTTTTTTTTCATATAGTCAGTTGGTCAGTTTTTTAAACTGTCAAAAAATCATGAATATCTGCTCGAAAAATGAAATGTCCATACCATATCACATTCGCGATAGAGACAATTCGTGACGAGAGGGGTTTGCGTGTATCGAGAGAAGCTATTTTTCCGGCTGGTACGAGTGCCTCGTGCAGACGTGCGTCTTTCTTCCGTCCGTAACAATGAAATTATGCGGATCAATTCCACGATATGAGCACATTTCCACGCCTGTCTCTTATAATTCAGCTCTTCTTCCGGACATCGGGCACAATTGTGTCTCATTTTATACATTGTTTTGCTTTTTATTTTTATACGTATCGTGACAGCTTCCGATAATTGAAGTGCAAACGATTTTACAGGCTCAAATCATTAGGAAAGATCGGAAGACTGATCTAAGCGAATCTATTCATTTTATTAGCGTTATATGTAGATTTTATCAGCGATTAACTTCTCGACTGCACTAGATATAAAAAAAAGAATTTTAATTTAAAAACATTTTTTTATGTTTTCTTGTCAGTTTATTATTTTTAATATTTCAATTATGAAATTTTATTTCTCAAAAAGCTTATAATATAGAAGGGATGGAATAATTGATACCGATAAAATTGAATTTATTGTTGATTGCTTAGTTTATTGCCTCGTATGCCTGGATTATGGCTTCATCTCGATGGTGTGAAGATCATTTATTTGATTGCCGAGTATGCTTTCACGAGATTGTATTTTTATTTAATTAGTAATAATACTCCCGCAGAATACATCGTTTGTAGCATTTTGAAGATCCTTTTTTTCTATCTGTTGAAGAATGAGTTAAGAAAACAAGCAGTTTTGAAATCACGTTTGTTATAATACAATAGAAGAACAAAAATTATTTACTCCTATATTTTTATTTTCCGTGACTGGTAAAATTTATTCCGAAAATTCGTATAGCAGGAGTTTTAAAAACTCTTTTTCCAAATATATTTTTTAATGCGTATTGATGACAGGTTTATTCTTATATTCAAATCGCTTGTAAAATATAAATATGTTTATAGAATGGCTAATACTTCCAGCCGCTCGTGAAGTAAACAATCTTGGCTCATAGAGTTTTTTAAGATAAAATGGGTAGGCGTAATGTTGAAAGAATCATAGAAGAAAGTAAGCACACAGCAAGTTTAATCGAAGCTCCAAGAATACTACGCTGTAACGGATATTAAAGGTTCACCCTGTTACACGAGCGACATTTGCTAATTATAAAGTTCCGCTTTTACAAAGTCACGGAGTGATATCGATTATGCAGGTGTAATCGAGTATGCAACCGAACGATTTAATCTTTGCAGTGCCGCAATTTCTCCTTTAAATATGTTATTAAAATATACGTAAATTATTTTTCTATTTTCGAAATTTTTATTACATTTAAAATACAATACTATATGTGCATTTTTAAAATTATCGTTAAAAATTTTCTATTCACTGTGTATCCGATTCGCACGTGTGCATGTTACGATAAAAAAATGTTAAAAAATACTCCATCGTTAAATTCGTAGTTTAATACACACGAGAGAGAACATTTATATTCGTTAAATATTTAATTAAAATAGAATTTGTGAACATACGACGCGTATGTTTGCGATGACCGATGATTAATGAGTGGGATGTTGATGTCGAATTTGCTCTACAAATATCCTTTTCATTATTTTATATAAATTATGTATATTGCATATAATTTTAATTACAGTAATTCATGATGTATTGCACATATAAGCGATTAAAATGCACACGTGGCAACATGCGTTTGATATCAGTAAACTTGCACTTTTTACAAATAGGGCAACTTTGTGAAATTGCTCTATGGCACACGTCGAATAATCGTTAATTTTTTTAGTGTGATGATAACCTCTTGCTAGTTTTTACACTGCCATCGTTTCTCCAATAAACTTTTATAACGTTAATATTAAACGTATTGCATTGTTCTTTGAAACGTAAACAAGTTAAAAAAAATGCCAATTTAATACTTTTTTTTGCGAAATAAAATAGAAAAATAAAATCAAATAGAAATCGTTTTGTAATTACCAAGATGCATTAGTCGAGCTGCATTCAATCTTGACATCGTGAAAATAACGTTAATTGCAGGATTGACATTGAAATTTTGACACTATACTATTGATTACGGAAGTTTTCTTTTTTTTATTGGAATAGCGACGTGACAGTTGACGAGTGAGTTTGCAGACTGCAAGCAATTTTGTATAAAGTAATTTTTTCTCGTGCCGCAGCTTACATTTTCGCTAAATTTGTTACATTTGTTGCACTTACTACACGAATGTAATTAAAAGAGTCCTTGTTTCCTTTTAATATATTTCTTTTCGAATTTATCGAAATGTATCACAATATGTTAATTATAATATTCGCATACGGATCTGACAGATTCATGTGAAAAATTGAGGTACGTTTTTATATAACGAAACATTTAATACAGTTCGTTATTTTGTTGTCAACAAAATCTAAATCTTCTTAAATTTAAATTAAATTTACCAAGAACGATCACAACAAATGCTTTTCACTATTTGCTTGATTTCTCTTTCATGTTTCTTTTTCACTATTTATTTAACTAAAAGTATTTCTTCAAGAATACTATTATACAACTCTGTACAACAATATATATACAACTTTATGGTTACATATTTACCACGTATACAAAATACGAGATAAATATAATCGTGTCTCTCTAGAAACTCGGTGAGGTCTTGACATAACTGCATCATTTCACAAATATTTTAATTTTACTAATTTTCGTTCGTTCGAAGTTGTAAAATTTCGGATCGGGCGATAATCGCTAGTTAGTAGAACTCATGTGTTTCAATTTTGTTTCATCGAATGCAATACGCAAATTCATGCTAACGAAATTTTCTGCAATCCTCTTTAATCAGTGAAATTATAATAATTGGATTATATTGAAACCAATTAAACTTGTGAATTTAATCAAATAACATAATGGAACAGGAAAAATTTACAAACAAGAGATAATATTTTTACAATGTTTTATGATGTTACGTTATTACAAATTGTATTGTATCATATTTTGCAAATAATTATTTTGTACTGAAATTATTTTTATTGTTTATCATGATTAAAAAGCGTGAATGTAAAACAAAAAAATAATAAAATTTTGCAAATTGTAAAATTTCATGATATTTTTTATATGAATTTATTTTCTTTAGTTTTTTTTTTAATATTACGCAATGTTATTTTGTTTTAGAGAATGATGGATGCTTTATTTGATCGAATAAGGTATATATTTACAATACTTGTTTTCGATAGTTACCGCACCACATGTTGAGAGACTTTGTTATTGTGCATATTGACTAATAATTAGGCGATAGTTAATTACTAATATGAAGATGAAAGCTTGACGGTTTTCATTTTGTACCGAGATGGGATAATTAATAATAGAGGATAATACACGATTATTTCTGGATTATCGTGTATCAATAAATAATTAAAAGTTCTTCATAAAATTAGAAATTTATCAAATATATTTTTTATTTTTATTTTTTCTCTCATTTTGTAAAAATAATGTGTTTTTATAAATTTTAAAAAGAAATGAACTTTAAATATTAATGTTATAAGTATTTATAAATTATATAAATTGCTTTCACGCGATGATTTATAACATTTATAAATTTCCATAATAGTTTGTTTATCTATTCTTATAAAATGCATTGAAATTCTTAAAGAAAATTTGAAATGTTATTTTACTTGCTCTATCGATATTTTTCACAAGCTTTCTATATTAATATTATTAATAATGTTAATAATAGTTAGGGAATTTAGTAATAACAATGTATATTTTTAAAATTAAAATTTTTAACATTTAAAGAAATGATAGCTTTAAAATTTTTTTGAAACACAAAAGCAAAATCCTCGCACGTTTATCGTGATAAAAAGAATATTACCTCAAGCGGAAGATTCTAGAAAGCACTCGGGATTTTCACAAGCGGAGTATCGGATGGTGGAAGCAGTTAGGCGAGGAAATCTGGATGAGAATGCAAATATGAGAGGGAACGGTGACGGTGTAAGGGTGTGCGTGTCTCGTGTTCAATTATCTGGCAGACGATTCGTAAGCGCATGAGTAAGTCAATTGTTAAATCGTCAAAAGACCGGCGACCGCGCATCCGTATTATCTTGGCCATATCCTCTTTTCTGGTTATAATCAATTCTCGCTAACTCCTCAGCGTGCCGGCAAAACTGTTCCGGTGACACCTGATATTGATCGGGAGAGCCACGGAAATGAAGCGTCATCGTCGCCACTATAATCGTTGAGTCTTGACAAGAATTGCACTCTGTCTATTCATTCTAGTTGTTGAATTCCAATTATTATTTTTGGAAATAAATTTAGAATATATTTTTTATCAATCTATTTATTATTTATGATGCACGTAATAAAAACGATTATTTTTATAATTCATTTATTAAGGCTTCGAAAGTGTAACGCAAGACAAGCGTATTGTTAATTGAAAGCAATTACTATTGAAAGCAATTATTAGATGTCCACGCTTTAAAAAAAGGAAGAAACGAAGTGACACGTTAAAGTAAGTTAGAGTGATTTTTAAGTGGACGAATCGTAGCGTGAGATTTCAATCATTGGAAATGGTTTCTCATGAAAATATTAGAAGGAAAGAAGCGACGAATACCTGAAAGGAGACGACGTTAATCGACTTAGATCCGCTTTTTCATTCGGTGTTTGGTGTGAAGTCAAGCCGTGAGAAGATCGATAAAGGTCGAGCAGAAAGAGCAATCTGGACGGATGAAAGCGAACGGTTGCGGCAAGTGATGCCGCATTGAAACGGTGATGAAATAAAGACAAAGTGAACGCCAGGCCGCGAAAGGGTCGACAAATTGGCGTACTATTTGTGTCATGTTTATGCACCTACTTACAATCTATACTGGAAAATAATTTACGCCGTTCCACACGTTGTTCGAAAAAGTTAATTAACCGCAAAAATTTCAATCCGCTTTGCGGGTTTTCTTCTTATTGGGAATTGAAATATAAATGTGCAACCGATATGAAATATCACATAGCGAGAAGTATTTCCAGAATAATAATTTTTGAACGAAAAATCATTTCCTTTCAGATTTATTGTGGGAAAATTTTATATTTTCTTGATGCAAAAAATCCTATTTATATTTGTTATGAAATGATTATCTGGATTGATTAATGAAATTCATCTGAGAATAAGATTCTTTATTATTCAACATCGCTAATTTGAATGATATCGTGCGTACCACATCTTTGTACCTTTCAGTTTGCGAAAGAGAAAGAAAAAAAAGAGCATGAAAGAATGACATCGTCGAGAAATAGAAGGATGACATTGTCTTCGTTACAGCGAAGGAGACGAGTAAAGTTGAACGAAACAGGAATGTGTTTGCCGTTTATATTATAGACGTTTTGCGGGATTGCTTTTTGCGCGACGTTGCAATTGCATCGCTCTCAAAGATCTTCCTAAGTGTAATGAGACCTTGAGACTTCGTCAAAGAAAAAGAGCGGAAGAGCACGAGCAAAATGAGGACGGCAAATTACCGTTAAAACTAAAAACGCAAATGAAAGGCGAATTTATGCGTATGCCAATAATGTAATAAAATTCCACGAACGCGTATTTATCTTGACAATCATTTATTTTTAATACTGTCTTTCTACGTATGAATTTACAAATTAATTTGGCATTAAATTTGTTCGTTAAAAAGACGTAAACATTAAAAAAATATATGTATGTACATATATATATGTATAATAAAAATACATCATTTAAGTCTGCGTTAAATTCGTACAATATCTATGTTTGTTAGTATTTCATAGTCATACGACTTAGAAGTGAGATCATTTTTTCGTTAATTTTCGAATTTCGGGAAAATCTTTATTCTGACAGAGTAGAAATTCTGGAGTAGCTCTGTGAAATTTGTTGTCATAGGTGTTGGGCACTCTCTCTGAGAACAGAAAATACGACTTTTTGACATTTGAGTGTTTGTTGTGTTGAGAAACATGTATTTTTCATGTCAAAAAGCCAGACTTGTTTAATGTTTGTGATTACGCTGACTTGCTACATCGAAAGAACGTGTAGATAGTTTGCTGGTTTCATAAAAATTTGTGTCATCGTATAAGCTGTGTTTGGAAATTGAAAGAAAGCTGACAGCCTTTTCTCTGAAGCGCAATTTAGATACATGTATAATTTATAATCCTTTTTAAAATTATCGCCAGAATTTGATTATTATTTTCACAGCATATGCAAACTCAATGTTATAAACTAATGCTCGAACTAATTTATTAATCACTGTTTTAGAAATTTAAAAGGAAGGAAAAGCTAAATGGATCATTTATGCTTATTTTATCAACAAAGAGAATCTTATAAATCTTTAAATATCAAAAGCCATTTTTTTCTGCTATTATTCAAATCTGTTTAACAATTTTAAGAGCTTTTTAATGAAATTCTTTTGAGTGATGCGGAAGAAAAAGAACAAATTAGATTACTCTTCGATCTCGGCTACCTGCGGTAAGATTAAACATTTCTGCAAGGGCCACCGAAGTTTTATAAGTCGAACTTGGAGATAAAACTATTAAATTGTATGCTCTAGATGCTGTCAGACAAAGTATTATGCAGTGAATGTTTTATCAGCACAACAGAGTTACGAACTACCTCTCCGAAAGCCAGCGACTTTCAGAAAGACGTTACAAACTTGGCGTAGAAAAACGAAATTTTCTTTTTTTTCTTTTTGAAGCTGAAGATTCAACACGTATATCGCATTACAACATCAGAAATGTAAATTACGTTAAACTTACAAAAGAAAGTTTAAGCACAAAAGTATAATACATATAAAAATTTTAATTTATTTTATAAAAAATTTACATTTATATGAAAACTACATTCTATTATTTTTTGTCCCATTTTGAATATATATATTTTAATATTTCTGAATGGCAACAAAAATTGTATAAAACATGAGAAAAGTTGAATTAATCAGAGTTAACTTATTCGAAAGTACTTTACGGATATTATAAATAAGATAATTAATTACATCATGTTTCGCTATATAACATTTGCGTGCAGTTGAAATTAGTGTGTTAAATGTGTATAATATGGTCGTTCATTTCACCATGTTGCATGTTCAAGCGAAATCGTTCTAGAAAAAAATGGCAGTATCATACCAATGACATCATTTGTATATTCGTTGTATTTAAAATGGTAGAAAAAGAGAAATAAAAGAAACGCATGATAGAGAACGAGAAAGAGTAGAACGAGAAAAGGGGCGGAGGGAGAGGGAGAGGGAGAAAAGAGAAAAGCATAGCTTCATTTGCAATCGACAGAGAGACTATTAATCAGTGCAAACTTGATTAAAAGTCGTGATATGCTGACCTCTGTCTCTCTATTCACTCCTCTCTCTCTTTTTCTCTTTCATGAACGAGGAATTTTGGGATTTAATTTAATCTGATTTACTTTCATTATATCACACTGCTTCATGGCGATGTAATTGAAACGTTATTTGGGATCTTCTCGAATAATTCCAGCATATGCCACGCAAAATTATAGATCAACAGTGGCTTTTGAGTAAAATATTCTCTAGGAAACTAAAGTTTATCACATTTGGGATTATAATAATGTGTCCCTTTGGATTTGCGAAAAGTAAAATAAAATATAATTTCTCTAAAAAGTTTACAAAATTAATAAAATATATGTCAATCGAGATATAATCACATTACAAAGGCGAAGCTTATATGTTACAATCGTAAAACTTGTTTCCTAAAATAAATGGAAATGTAAAAATTTTCTTTGAAATGAAAAAGTTTTCTTCGTTCAATAGACAGTCGTAAAATCTTTCCCGGATCGTCGAGGACGATCTTCGAACGTCATGAGAAGCATTTTTGCAGCTTTTCTGTAGAGAAAAGTCAGATGGCTAACGGTAAAGAGGTTTCCGACACTTGTCAGGGTCATTGACGATCTTAGCGAAGAAACTTATCGTGGAACATATCTTTTGAAGCAATTCAGCAAATTTTCATGCTGACATGTAGTTATAATTATTTTTCTACATTTTTAAATTTTCGTGATACTTTTATATTCGTTAATATTAATCATTGCCAAGCAAAAAATTATGATACAGTTTATGACTATTTCTCCATTTTATACACTTTATACTAATTATACTTTATAATTAATGATATAAATTTAATTATAAAATTTTAAAAAGTAAATGAATTTGAATATGAAATATATCTGATATTGTCTAATTGTTTTTTTTTATCAAAGAAATAATTGAAACGATTGTGTGTGTGATGAAATAATTTCAATGTTCGTATATACGAAATGTTGACATTTTGAGATTCGCAAACATTATTGTCAGCATTATCAAGAAAGTCATGCAATATCTATGACGCATATATGATAATCTGAAGAACGCCTGATTAAAATTAATATTAGCTGAGGATTATAAAAATTATATGCTCCAACGACTTGCACTTTAGATAAAGAGTGAAAAAATGACTATTTGCGACGGACGTTGTCGAAGAAACACTGTGTAAAGTAAAATAATATATCATTTATCAAGACAACAACAAGAAAATGTAAAACGCAATAAAAAAATAATAAAAAAATTTTTATATGTGTTAAAAATTGTAACAGTATGAAGCAAAAG
The DNA here is from genome assembly GCA_003595255.1 of Solenopsis fugax. Taxonomy (NCBI): domain Eukaryota; kingdom Metazoa; phylum Arthropoda; class Insecta; order Hymenoptera; family Formicidae; genus Solenopsis; species Solenopsis fugax. The sequence continues at coordinate 1,480 of QKQZ01005065.1, read as the reverse complement.
TAATAGTGTTTCGCGACAATAACTTTTGCGCTTTCTATTGTATATATAATATATATATAGGGAAACCTCTTCAAAATATTTCTTTCAAGATTTTCCTGCCGCATTATACGGGGTGAGCCATTTAATTTTCCCAAAGTAAATTTCTCGAAAATAATGGAAGATACGAAAAAATATTTCTTTCGAGACATTTTTCATATCTTTTATATTTTCCCAAGAAATTTACCGGAAAAAATTAAAATGCTTTACCTTGTACATCTTGCATAGCTACATATTTTTCTCTCTCTCTTAGAAGAAAAAATTAATACGTATTTGTCTTTCGAAATAACTTCAAGCAAGTTTTATTGCATTTTAATATTTACATTTTAATGGAGTCTAATATGCATTGAAAATTGCGTGCATAAAAAATCATTGATTTACGTTTTCACAATAATAGAATTTGTATTTCATTTCTATTTCTTACTGGCAGTAAAATGTACTGCGATTTATATTTTTTCCATCTTCGCGTCGCGAACATTTGTAGTTTACCACCATTTTACAGTCGTAGTAAATTACATCTTGTTTAAATGCTTTATCCGTTTTATTATGGGTGAATATTTTCTCAGCGAAGCGCGTCAACTGCTTCGCTACACTACGTCGAATGCTATTCTTCGCTGAGTGTAGCGATTAAATTAATTATTTCGAGGTACGGACTGTGAATTTCATTTACATGTATCTATTGTAGTTTTCGAGTTGTAGATTGCAGCGCTTGTTAAAAATTGTATGACGATAAAAGATGTCTGGAGAGATAACTTTTGCAAGACTCTTATACATATTTTATAAATTACTTATACATTCATGTCTATATACTATTACAGAATTTTTACACAATGTACGAATTTTCTTCACGTTTTAATAATATGTAACGAGGAGCCCATGCACACTGATTAATACAATTTTGTGTGATTTTATTTTTATAAAATGCATAGATCTAGGACGTATAGGAGAATTTTCCTATTTATTTCTATTATAAAACCAGAATTTATACAGGTAGTTTAAATTTGAGTTTTTTTTTAATTTTGTATTGATTTATTTTGTGTATGTGATCTTTTTTTATTCTCAGAAGATACGATTAACGAAGTATAATTGTTATCTCTTTCATTAGACAGTATTGATTAACACCCATATACACCTACGTACCAGTCTATATATTCTCGTTTGAATTTAAACATTTACGTCACTACGTCATCTTTGAATGAATTATTTATTATCTTAGAGGGGGGGTTATGCGCTCTCGATAAATAAAATTGTCGTTATTTATATTCACGATCCACAGGCATGCTATGGCATATTCAGGACAAGCTTGCGTATAAACTGAGTTTATAGCTGCAAGCATAAGATGTCCTTCAAGATGTCGTCTTAGATGTCACGTTTTCCCAAGTTAATCTTAACCCTTAAACACGTAAGTGGGTCAGAGAGACCCTATATGAAGCTTCGAACGCTT
>QKQZ01005063.1:0-10324 GCA_003595255.1 Solenopsis fugax | reverse complement strand
TAAATAAAGTTTTACAAAATGTTTTAGTCTCCTAAATCGCATTATGTCTTAGTTTCCTAAATCACATTATTGCTTTGATCGTGGTTATATATATAAAATCAAATATACAGATTGTTATATATACAAAATAATTATACAGAGCATACATTGTAAGACTATTGCCGTAATGTAGCAATGGTATTGCAATATTATTGAAAAGTTATCAAAATAATGATATTGACGGAAATTATATTTAGTTTAAGGTATTTATCTCCAATATTAATAAAATTATACTTATCTAATGCATTCTTGCTCAAGAAGAAAGAATTTAGTGGAAAAAGTACCGTTTTAACTGAAGAACAATAATATTAACCTATGGTGCGATTTAGGTAACCGGTTGCCTAAATCGTACTATTTAAAAGCTTCTTGAAAATCATCATTTAAAAATTTATGACAATACATAAAATTCTGAAAAAAATAAATATGAAAGGAGAAATGTTGTACTTTATTATGACATAAGAAAATTAAAAATATTCCTCATAATTTCTTAGTTATAAGCATTAATGTCAAAAGTGGTGCGATTTCGGCAACCTTATCCTATATTAATCCTCTCGCTAGCTGGTTGTCCTCCTTTCACAGAATGCTCATACATTTCAGTCATCCACGACATTCTCACTGTAATTATTTAAACTTTGGAGTAACACTAGAACTTGTGATGTGAATTTTGTAACCGTGATTAACTGAGACTTACAATCGGTGTTCGGTACAGAACGTGCGATGTGAACGGTACGGAGAACGAAATGTACATCTGAGCGTATGTACAGAATATGTACCCAATAATACACAGAATATTATCATATACATAGAAAGGTCGAAATTGAAAATAAAGGTGGAAGCATCACGTCTTAGTAAGTAATGAAGTACATATAGAATCTAATAAGTCGGTGTCGATTTGTAAATTTATTGCTTGTTTTTGTTTACTGATAAAAATCATTTCAGAAATTAGAAAACTTTATTAGATAGTCTTTTTTTAATGTTGTCAAAAATAATCCAAATCATAGGGACCGAAACGTCTGTAAAATTTTGAAGAACAATACATTAATTTACACGCGAAGACCTGGTGTTTGGCTTTTAATTGGCGTTAAACAGTATACTCTTAATTTATTTGTTTGAAACCTATCTTATGTATAATTTTAGAATATGAAGTATTTTTGGGTATCTAAAAATCCACTTTTTTTAAAAAAATCATATCTTTGCAACAAAAAACTTTTAAGGACTTTACAATACGGCGTTTTAAAGCTAAAGAGTCATACTTTAAAAAAAAAATTATGTCATTGTCATTTCTATTAAAAAATGTACTTATGTAACAAGGCGATTATGAGATATTTTTGATTAACTCGTATCTAAAATTAAAAATTGATGTGTTTCATGATATATATCGGAAAAGCTCCCTTTTCTACAGCACTATATATTATAGTATTCTAACTTTAGACAGAGTATATGCGAGTAACATCCGCGAACGGACCTATTCGAACGTGTTTTTTCCAGCTTTTTTATGTAAAATACTCACATAAAAAATTTCGCATACACACAATGTTAGTCCCACAGACCCCAACAAAACTTTACTGCCGTGTCGTTCGAATTTTAGTTGACCAATAAAGTTGATCAACCATATCAATCGAAAGAGGAGCTTTTAAACTTTTTTTACCCCCTGGTCCGAACCTCCTATCTCAATCCATCTTTATACAGCAAGCGTTCGAAACATCATATGGAGTCTCTCCGATCCACTCGTGTGTTTAAGGGATAAGATTATAAAATCGCAAGAGAAATGCACATGGCGGATGACCATATTCCACAATCACGGTCCACATGAACTTACTTGCCAAATTCTTACACATTACGACACACATTAAATTCAATAACATTATTTAAAATTCACATTCAAAGCCTTCAAGTTGGACTAAAGTTAAAAGATTAATATGTAACATACTTCTGAAAATTACGTAGAGAGTACATCTGTAAAAATTTCTGCTACCAGCAAAACTGAAATTCAGCTTTTATAAAAACATAGCGAACATTAAATGATCAATGATCATCCTACAATATCGAAGTAGACTGTAACAAAGTAATTTTAACGATTGTTCTTAGAATTCAACGCGAATTATATGAGATATCATGATAATCCACCACATCAGATATATTCCGCGATAGCCGTCCTTCCTCTATATCTCGTTATAACAATTTCTGATGCATATCACAATAATACCGAGAGGCGCTTCTCCCATCCACCTTCATTTCATTCGCGTCATAAGATCCGTGTAAAACGTACGTACGTTCATAACGTTCTACGCAGCGTTCGAAATATCTCGTTTCCTATTTGCCGTTACGATGGATTCATCGTGGTTTTCGTCGCCGTTTACGCTACTATTGATCACTCTGATCGTTATCGGCGTCATAAAAGTTGTTGCTGTAGTGTATAATATGTACTTTTTCTGGAAAAATAAAGGTGTGCCTTATTTGCCAGATTCGCTATCGTCTGTCATAATGGATTGGAAAATGTTCTTCGGCCGTATTAGTTTTGTCAATTATTGCCAATATATGTACGATTACTTCCCGAATGCAAAATATATTGGAGTAATGGATTTTGGCACGCCTGCCGTGCTATTGCGTGATCCTGAACTGATCAAAGATATCATGGTAAAGGATTTTGAACACTTCCTGGATCACCGCAGTTTCGTTGACGAAGACATGGAACCGCTATTTGGCAAGAACGTTTTCGCCCTGCGCGGTGATCGTTGGAGGGAAATGAGAACTATATTGAGCCCCTCTTTCACCGCCAGCAAGATGAAGTTCATGTTTGATCTCATATCGAAATGCTCTAAGGACTTTGTTGATTATTTGGCAGACCATCCGGAAATCAGTCACGAGATCGAGACCAAGGAAGCTTTCAGACGGTATACCAACGACGTAATTGCTACCGCAGCATTTGGAATAAGCGTAAACTCTATGAAGGATCGAGATAACGAGTTTTACATGAGAGGCGTGGAGGCTACCAAATTTTCTAGTGGATTGCTATCAGCGGCCAAGTTCATATTTATGCGTGAGTGTCCAAAGCTCGCCAAATGGATGGGTGTGACATTTTTTCCATCGGCTACATCGAAGTTCTTTAAAACTGTCGTGGGAGAAACCATCAAAGCGCGGGAACAGCAAGGTATTATTCGACCGGATATGATTCATATACTAATGCAAGCTTGGAACAAGAACGATGCCAGCGTACACAAAATGACCCTGGACGACATTGTCTCGCAGGCTTTCATCTTTTTCCTCGCCGGTTTTGACACAACCTCGACACTTATGTGTTTCGCAATTCACGAACTGGCGGTTAATCAAGACGTTCAAAACCGTTTGCGTAAGGAGGTGCAACATCATCTCGCCGAAGGAAACGGTGAGATTTCCTACGATTCGATATTACAGATGTCTTATATGGACATGGTGATTTCTGAGACTCTCAGAAAGTATCCTCCGGTAGTCTTTCTCGACAGAATTTGCACAAAGAGATATGAACTGCCGCCATCGCAGCCGGGCTGCAAGAACGTGATCGTCGAACCTGACAATCTACTAATGTTTCCCGTTTACGGTTTACATCGCGATTCGCAGTACTTTCCAAATCCGGATAAGTTCGATCCCGAGAGGTTCAGCGAGGAGAACAAGGACAACATTGTACCGTACAGTTATCTACCATTCGGTCATGGACCTAGAAAATGTATCGGCAATCGATTTGCCTTAATGGAGACAAAGATTTTGATAGCTCATCTTTTACAGAAGTTTACTCTGAAAACTACGGAAAAAACCGTCGAACCGGTTATATTCGATAAAAAAGAATTTCAATTAATACCTGTTGGAGGATTCTGGATTAGTTTGGAAAAGAGAGAAAAGTAAAAATATTCTTCATTTGGAAAAATATTGCCGCTTTTTCAACTTTCAGAAATATTTAATACGTTTATGCACTTCGGTAGATGATTGAAGTGTGCAATAAAATTCATTTGATGTATTACGTCAGTGTGCAAGGCGATAGATCGAGTCGGAAGATTAAGTGTTTATTAAGGAGAAATAAAGGAATATTAATTTACAATAAACGTACATTGTGACTTGCGTAGATTCTCGGATCTAAGTACTCGTCTGTGTTATTCGTTTTTGATGACTTATATAACTTACAATTATCATTGATATGAATGATAAGTGTGAAGAGTATATTTATTTTTATCTCTGTGGTAACAACTTTGACATTGATGTATCTTTCTCGTATAAGGAATTTGATAATTATAGTTCATTTCAAAATTTGGTTTTAATTCCTTCTATTGCTAAAAATTTTTTACACACTCAAAATTTATTTACCTATTTGACGCAATCCTTACTTTGGTAATCCATACTCTATATAAAGTTGCACAATGCATGCGAATTTATAATCGTTTGACGAAGAATATGTGTAAATAGTATTTCTTATCAATAAGATTTTTCAAATTTAACCCAAGCATCAAAATATGTTTTTAAAAATATTTTTAAAACATTTAAAAATTATTTTTAAAAACGTTAAAAGTAATGGGTTAAATCCTTTTTATTTTATTAAAAATAGTTTATTTTAATGAAAGGACAATTTTTAAATGTCTCAAAAACGTATTTTAAAAGCATTTACTTTACATTGAAGAATACATTTTTTTCAAGAGTTAAAATATACTTTTCCTAAACATTAAAAATTATCCTTCTAATCAAATAAAAATTTTTTTTAATGAAGTGTGAATTCAGTATTTTTAACGTTTTTCCAAAATTGTTTCAAATGTTTCAAAAATATTTTTAAAAACATTGTTTGCTATTTGGGAATATAATCTAAAGTCACTGTTTTGTTATATTACCTATATAAAATTAGTATTCTATTTATAATATGCTTTGACAAATATTTGACACTTTCTTCGTGTAAAGGCTGTGTAAATTTAAATAAACGTATAGTTTTTAAATTAACTGTATGTTTTGTAATTAATTACATTTAATATTAGTAGCATTTATATTTAACTTATATTCTATAATAAATGTTTCGGAGGTTTCTGCTAATCGAATATGATTCATTTTCTGAGATAAGTGTATCTATATATAAAAAGGGAAAAATTATCCATTATACTCAATCAATACAAAATGTGCAAGTAATCTACATATAATTAAATGTTTGAATGTGTAAAGAAGAATTTTATACATTTTTATTTTATTGATTGCGAGATTTCTAAAAGATATTTTTCTAATAGTTATTAATTTTTTTAGATAATTTTTAGATAATAATATTATTTTCTTTCATTGTCATCTGCTTGAATAATTAGATAATGGAAATAATATAGATCGGAATCATTTACTGCAACAATGTTTTGGATTTTGGAAGACAATTGTACAAATACAATTTAGCCTTTAATAAATACATGTACTTTGTATTCCTTTTGTAATTTTTATTTTATATTGGAATAAAATGAATTGATATACTTCCTCTTATAACATGTTGTATTTCACACGAAAATCTGAAAGATGTTATAAAGACAATATTTTAAGGAATATCTTTATGATGTATTTTGGACTTTGTGCTTATCAAAGATAAAGGTAATGACATTACCTTCAAAGAATTATAACGAATACATTATGGATAAGTATATAAAATGTAATTAAACCTCGAAAAAGGGTGACTATGATATAATACAATACTTTTATAGCGGACTAATATTTAGCCCTGTCATAGAAAAACGTCATTTATTAATTTTAGATCACGATTCCTCGTAACAGCAATAAATATGTGTAAGATATAAAATTTAATCCTTAAACCGATCCTGTAAAATACGGAAACACATGTTCGGGTCTGAGAGACTTTTTCAACTTTGAGAAGCTATAACTGTGATTACAATCAATATTTTTCAACAATTATATTTAAATGAAAGTTCAGAATCTCAGAAATATGACTGCACAATTGGCATTGCCGAAAAATAATTTTTTGTGAAATTATAAATGAAAAACCATTAAGCAAAAATGAGAAATTGGTCAANCACTTGTCCTTCAAAAAATCATATCTTCGCAACAAAAAACTTTTGAGGACTTTCAAATACGGCATTTTAAAGCTAAAGAGTCATACTTTCAAAAAGAAATTATGCCATTGTCATTCCTTTTAAAAAGTATAATTATGTAACAAGGAGAATATGAGGTATTTATGGGTATCTAAAAATCCACTTTTTTTTAAAAAAACCATATCTTTGCAACAGAAAACTTTTAAGGACTTTACAATACGGCGTTTTAAAGCTAAAGAGTCATACTTTCAAAAAAAATTATGGCATTGTCATTTCTATTAAAAAATATACTTATGTAACAAGGCGAATATGAGGTATTTTTGATTAATTCGTGTCTAAAATTGAAAATTGATGTGTTTCATGATATATTTCGGAAAAGCTCTCTTTTCTACAATACTATACAGTATTCTAACTTTAGACAGAGTATATACGAGTAACATCCGCGAACGGACCTGTTTGAACGTGTTTTGTCCAGCTTTTTTATGTAAAATAATCACAAAAAAAGTTTTGCTCACACATTATGTTAGTCCCGTAGACCCTNTGCTGCCGTGCCGTTCGAATTCTAGTTGACCAATAAAGTTGATCAACCATATCAATCGAAAGAGGAGATTTCAAACTTTTCTTACCTCCTAGTCCGAACCTCCTATTTCCTTCTGTCTTTACACAGTAAGCGTTCGAAGCTTCATATGGGACCTCTCTGACTCACTTAAGTGTTTAAGGGTTAAAATTGAAAAGTATTGTACCATAAACATGTAGTGACCTCACCAGTATCAAAATTACCCTATTTTATGGCACATAATTTTTTAACACTAGCCTTACCACACTTATTTTCGAGTCCATTGCTCGCCACACTTAGTGTCCGTGAGACAGGTCGGAAATGAAAGAAAAAAATAAAAATTTTAACAAAAATAAAATTAAACTTCCTAGATCATATTAATATAAAGGACATTAAAATTTAGATAACATGTCATTTACATAAAAGAAACAGCAATTGTTTGCTACAAACCAATTTTTAGGACAAAAGCCGGTTTTTCCGGCTTTTTGAATAAAGCTGTTTTTTTTTATCAATATATATCTCTTTTTTATTCTTTCCCTTTTTCTCATCTTTTTTTGCTTATTTCTTTTTAATTTTGTTAACTTAAGTGTATAGAAACCAATATATATACTTTTTTAGATAAACTTCCACATAAAATATTTAAAAATTTATTTTGTATTATCTGTGATTCAATTTCACGCTTCAAATTTGTAAGCTATGCTATTTATGATAATTAAAATTTTGTAATTAATTATGTATATAAAAAGCAGTTCTTAATGCTCAATAATTTTTTAAGTGAATTTTATAAACATTTACAAGGGTCCCCCAAACTGCGCGCTGCAATATTTTATGCAATAATTTCTTTACACTTTTTCGGGATTAGGGAGGATAGTAAAGATGTGAATAAGATTAAATAAATAATTAAATTGATTAGCAATTTAATTTCATGATATTATATTCCTTCTTTAGAGCTGTGTTTTAATTCCGGCAAGTATGCGGCGCGCAGTTTGGGGGAATCTTGTAAATGTTTATAAAATTCACTTAAAAAATTATTGAGCACTAAGAACTACTTTCGACCGGTAATGCCATATTCATTATTTCAATCTGTTTAAGGAAATTTTGTACTTTGTCATGCTGACTTTTTAGAGATGTTTAGGATCTTTTTTTTAGGAAAGTGCCTAAATATTTTTCAAAATTATTTTGTGTCCAAAATTTACTATTACTTGAAAACCGATTTCCTGTCATGATCATCAGTGATAATGATTTTACTCTTCCAGTTGACTGAAATTAAAAACTTAAACATTTTAATCAAAACATTTGCAGCTATCGAAACTACAACTGTCTTGCTAACTTAATTTTTTGTCGAAGTAGCTAAGATATCCGTCCCGGAAAGTCGGAAGGTCCAGATTTATTTCCTGGTTGAGATCGAAAAAAAAAGTAATTATTTCATTTAATAAATTCTTTACATTATTTGAGGAAGGAGAAGGTTCTTATTGGCATCATTGCCATAATAGATGCTTATTAGCATCATTATTATTAAATTGAATCAATTTAATTTTGTAATATTACTCTTCTTATTCAACTTAGAATGTTTTAAGACTGAAAATTTATTCGGTGCGCAATTTGATAAATTTAGAAATATAGACATATATAAATCACACAAGAAATATTAACACAAAATTATAATCGAATAAGGCTCATCTTTAATCCTTAAACACTGCACATCCAACCTTAAAAGGATGCTAAAGTAACAAGAGAGCTTTCCCGACGTCGGTACTGTAGATTTCTCTTCGACGTAAAGTCTAGCAACTAGGGGTCGCGCGCGGGGCAAAGAGTAAGCGGAATAGGCTAGCGCTCTTTGTCAAACGCACTTATCTGTCCTCGTTTTTCGACTTTAGCGCCATCTAATGCAAGATCTGTCACATACCATCACTGCTCTGTTTATGACAGTTTAGCTGAGCGAAATATGCATGCGGTAAAAGCACATTAGTTGATCTTTTTTGTTAGGCGTTTAATCGTAATTTCACACGGTCAGTGTTATTCATGCGTGTTTTCTAAAGGGTGCTCTACCCTCATTTTGTATGTGCGAGCTACACAACTTCTGTACTAAGAGGTAAAGTTAATCTCAGGTGGCGGCTATACGAGTGAATTTTTAATGATTTATTAACTTTTTGTTCGATTTTCTTGTAAAATTTACCTGAGCACCATTTCTTTTTACGCGTATTTCAATTCTATAAAAAGTTTTTGTGATTCTGTAACGCCAATTCGAAGATATTTAGATGTTGTAAATGTCGGTAATTCGCGGTACTTTAGCATCCTTTTAAACACAGCATATAGGTCTGGGAGACCTTTGCAATTTTGAGGAGCTATTACTTCGATTTCAATCATTATGTTTCAACAAATCTTTTTAAATGAAATCAAAATAACACCGAAACGTGGTACTCTCTAAATTGTCAATTTAAAAAATATATAAGGGCTATTAGAGTAAAACGCGGTTGTTGTTGCGCACAATTTAAAAATTATTTATTTACTTTTCACATGCAGAGAAGTCTTACAAAAACGAACGAACGTTTCGACTCTGATTCGAGTCATCCTCAGCTAACGACACATAAAGTAAAATAATAATCTCGCGCGCTATATAATTTTTAAACTGTGCGCAACAACAACCGCGTTTTACTCTAATAGCCCTTATATATTTTTTAAATTTTAAATGAAAGTTCAGAATCTCCGAAAAGCAATTGAAGAAATGACATTATCGAAAAATGATCTATTGTGAAATTGTTAAGGAAAAACAATTAAACGCAAATATATATTTGCAAAAAATCCATTTTTTAAATTACATTATTAAAATCACATTTTCGGAATAAGAAACTTTTAAAAACTTTACACGGCATTTTAAAAGTAAAGAGTAACACTTTCAAAAATTATAACACTGTTATTCCTTTTAAAAAGTATAATTATATAACAAAGAGAATATGATAACAAAAAACTTTACTTCCTTGACATTTAAATTCTGGTTGAAACTGGTTTGGCAATCGATAGAGGAGACTCTCCTGCCCCTAATCCAAACCTTATACCTCATTCCTCCTTTACATAACATGTGATAGAAATTTCGTATAAACTGTTTAAGAGTTAATTACTTGTTTTCACTTTCGATTTATATTACATTACTATTAATTTTTTTGATGTTAAAAAGTCCTTTGGCTATATAATACGAACTAAAAGTTATCGAAATTTAAAAACTGAAGACTTCTCAATGTATATTCATTTTCTAATCAACAACAAAAATTTTGGTAGCGAATGCCCGAATTTTGGTTCTAAAACCAGCTGCAAAGAAGAAAAGAACAAAACATTTCATTTATAATGGTTTTCACAGCAAAAATAACCATATTTTGCTGCAGTTTTAAATAACTTTTAAACAAGTAAATAGATCTAAATAAATCTTTGCATGAATATTTATTAAAGTTTTATTATTATACTTAAAAATTATGATTTAATTTAATATTTTTTAAGTATTTTATATATAATTATATATAAACATATATGATAATTATATATTATTATATATAATAAATAAATGATATATAAAAAAATATATAATATACAATGATATATAAAAAATTAAATCCCGGGATTCGTTTTATGTTTCGAAATATGAGAAAATTACAACATGCAACATTTAATTATGATAATATCAACGAATGGAAATAAGTGTTTT